>CAUYRT010016695.1:0-43815 GCA_963574885.1 Lepilemur ruficaudatus
AATCCTGAACAAAATACTGGTAAACCAAATTCAACAGCACACTAAAGGGATCAAACACCATGATCATGTGGGATTTATCCCTGGAATGCAAGGATGGTTCAACATACACAAATCAATCAATGTGATACACCATATTAAATATTGAAGGATAAAAATTGTATTATCATCTCAATAGATGCAGAAAAAGCATTTGACAAAATTCAATATCTGTTCATGATAAAAACATTCAAAACTCTCCCTCATATCTCTCTCTTGCTGATTTCTACATATCATTCACCAAGTCCAGTTACTTCTACATCCAAATAGTTCTTTCATTCTTTAACTTCTTTCCATTCATCATTTCTCATTTTGATTTCTGCCCCAGCCTTCAAATTAGGTTCTTTGCCAAGAAATCTTGCTCTCTGTGAAGCCATTCTGTGTACTTTCAAATTTTACCATACTTTGTGGAATCCTTTAGTAACTATCCATCATCCGGGTCAGGGTTTTGTACATAGCAGAGCAGCAACCCCGCTACAGTCTACTGAAAGTCAGCCCTCAACATATGGGAATTTAAAAAAAATAATAAAAATAAAAACTTATCCATTGTTCACATGTTAAAGCCCAAATCTTTTCATGTAGCTTTCAAAATCTTCTATAGTCTGAAAAAACTGTTATTTCTTCAGGCTTATGTGCCTTCTCTTTCCTCCTAATTGAAAAATCTAGCAAAAGCTAATATATTTTAGTTCTTTAAATGGACTTGCCATTCTCTCATCCCTTTCACCACTCTCTTTTCAGCATATGAACATATGGATTGGGTTAAATATTTCATCTGTTTCACACAGAAAAACAAATTAGCTACCTGTACAGTTACCTCTATCTGAAACATGTACTTTTTTCCTACTTCTTTTCCTCTTCATATTATCAGCTCTACTCATCCTCCAATCTCAGTCTGTCACATAAACAGAAGAATCTTCCTTAAGTCTTATACTAGATTGGAACCTCTTGCTATCTGTTCTTAAAACACCTGCACTCCTCTAATAGCACATTTTATTTATCCTACATTATTTTCTGGATTTGTTTATACCTGTCTTCCTTGAATATTTGACAGCTCTCTGAGACCAGGATCTGTAGCTGCCTCATTTACAGTTTTTTACCCAATGTTCATACACTTACCACATAGTACATAGACTTAGTAGATAATATATGTCTTGACAAAAAGAATACGTAATTGAATACATGAATAAATGTCTTAGACTCTGAGAGAGAGAATAGTTTCTACTGTCTATGGTAAGTCACAAAATCTGAAAATATTTTTCTAAAATTCTTATAGACAAAAACAAATTATACAAATGCTGACAGAGTCCAAATATAACTAAATTTTAAAAGAATCCCCTACATCCTTACAGAAAATAAAAGATAATAAATCCTAAAAAAAAATTTTTAAAAAATAGTTTTCCAGCATATTATTCCCTTTATTTATTCATTTAACAAATATTTATTGTGTGCCTACTATTATCCAGGCACTGCTCCATCTGTTTCATAAACAACATAATTGGAATGTTTTCTACATGCTGCATCTGATGATTTAATTTTAAAGCTAGAACCCATGTGATTTTTAAAATCAGCTCAACACATAGCTAAGATGATATATAAACAAGGCCCCACATGATGAAAAGAATTTAATAGCTACAAATTACCGACTTGTATATTTAAAATAGCAAATTGCATGGTAGAGAGACCGGAGAGAATAACTACCTTGATTGATTACCACTGAAATCTCCAGCATTGGCCAATGCCCAGTGAGCACACATGCATTACAAAGCCAGGCATTGACAAGAACACCAAGACTCAATTGCCATTTTCCTTACATGAGTATGTGAATCCAGAAAAACAACGAAGGTAAGTTGACCCCAGAACAATGCTGACGTAATGTTCTCTAGCTATAGTCAAAGTTTTAACTTAAAGACTGTAAGTAATGGAAAATGTAGGTCTCTATAATCTGAGAAAAAACTAGAAAGGATATGACACTCAAATTTGTCTACCTCCATTTTTATAGACTCATGACATTACATGAAGGATCTAATAGTAAGAGTTATCTATATGCAGATATATGATCACATATAATTTTATATATAATTACGTGAAATATAAAAGGAGGATAAGTAGCCTTGGATAGGTATTCAAAATACTAACAGTTAACACCGTATCATTTTATTAAAAACAGGAAATTCCTATTATTTTCCATTGAAAAGGAAATAGAACATTTACCTACAACAGTTACTCATTTGGAAGATATGTGAAAATGAGCAGTTACTTGGCTTTTGAAGAAATGGAACTTAGAAAAGTGTTCAGATAAATTGTTTTCAGTGTGGATTTTCATTGGTTTCTTCACTCCCCATGGCCCATAAAATACCCAGAGAAACTTGAAAACAAAATGTGTTTCCCTCTTCACCCCGCTCCTTGCCACTGGCAAAGCCTGCTTATTTTCACATGTTTCAAATTAGCTGAGTTAACGTGACTGGCTTTGTTTAGCAATGACTTCAAATAGCTGGGCCTTTTAACAGGCATTTTTGTATACCAGCGCTATTCATGCTGTTATCAAAGACAGAAAAACAATATTTTTGTTAAAAGCTGAGCAAAATGCCAATGGGTGTGATGGCAACAGTAACACATTTATCATAAGACGCTGGTAAGAAGAGTTACAGAGACTGAAAATAAATGTTCAGCCTTCCCGAGGCTGGTAGACAGAGAAGGGGACACACTGGTCAGAGGGTGCAAAGTTTCAGTTAGGGGGAGTAGGCTCTGGTGATCTATTGCACAGTGTGGTGAATGCAGTGAATAACAACATATTGTATATTTCAAAACAGCTAGAGGAGAGGACTTCAAATGTTCTCACCACAAAAAACAATGATAAATATTTGAGATGATGGGTATGTTAATTAGCCTGATTTGATCATTTGATTATTCCACAATATGCACACATATATATCACATTGTACCCCATAAATACATATAATTATTATTTGCCGATCAGAAGTAAAACGCAACTTAAAAATAAAATACTCTTACTCTACAAATACTTTTAAGGCTAAATATATGAGCCAAAGACAGTATTTGAAAGGTATGTGTGAATAAATATTTTCAGGGCTAGTTTCTTTTTTCTTTGTTTTAATTTTTTATTGAAATGCTTAGGACACAGACTGACTTTCTTTTGTAAATGACAGCTTTACTTTTCCTGAAATAGGACACTTGGGCACTCTGATAAAACGGAATGGAAGTTCTCGATTCATGTGAGCTCCCGTATGAGGTTCTTACCCTCTGTGTTTGGAGCTGAGCTTCTCACAGCAGCTTCTTTCATCCATCTTATTACAGCAACGGTGTTCTGTGGGGCAAGGAGTAGATTGATGCTAATTGACTTTTCAATCCCCTCTTTTTCCAGTGGAATAAATGACTTTCGCAAAGAGCTGCCCTGTGTAGAACCCACAGTTTCCTAGCTTGCAGCAAAGCGATTAGGGAAAAAGAGGGGAAGAAAACAAACAAAAGAAAACTAACACGGAAGCAATCATACTTCTCATGTCTCTGAGTAGAGAAGTATGGGTAACCTTTAACCAGAAGAAATGAACAAGTATGTAAGTTAACTACCTAGTTCATTCACTGTTAGCTAGAATTGTTCATTTCGGGCTTTAACCGATTTCCAAACCTACAACTTTGTCTTAATCCAGCTATGCTTGCTACTAAATGAAATGCCTTCATTAGCACTTCCCAGACACATATGTCATTGAGCCTCTGCACTCAGGACCTGGCAGCGAAAAAACTATGCTTGCCCACCAGATCAGCACTCAAGACTAAGAATGAGAAATCCAACTAAAGAATGATGCTCTCTCACCCCAGTAATGCCGTCCACACTTTCTCTACCCTTACATTAGAAGAGGGAATACACCAAATTTATTTCAATCCTCCGCGAATAAGCATCATTATCACAATTTTCAATTCTGAGGAAACTACTTCTAACCTTTTATTAAAGGAAAAATGAATAAAGATATCCTCTCATCCTAAGGCCATCTCCTATCCTTTCATCTGTTATCACAAGAGTGGAATATAGATTAAGACCATGAAAATCCAATTTCGTACGTGGCACTAAGAAAATGGAACTCTATAAAATAATCCTCATCACCCTAGTGGGGATGCTGATGCTTTCAACCTGGGTGTTCACCGACAATAAAGGATGCCGCCGCCAAAGGAACAGCTCTACAGAAAGTTTTGAGTCAATGTTTTTCCCAACTTACTTCTGGAATGGAGAAAAGCAATGCCATACCAAAAAAAAAAAAAAAAAAAAAAAAGCTGGAAAAGCAACAGATGTTAACTTTTACTTTAAACACCAGATGTTAACTTTTACTTTAAACACTAGAGAATGAAATAGGTAACTTTTACTTTAAACACCAGGAGAAAGGATGTAAGAAAAAGACAGAGTTCATGAACAGCCCATCGGAGACCAAAATTCTTCAAGTGCGTAAATCTTTCCTGAATTCCGAGCACTACAATAACCGATTTTTAAGTCCTCAACTCACAGAAGTAAGAGCCCTTAAGCTGTTACTTTGTCCTTTGTCCTCCTATTCAGAAAAAAATTTCCCTAGAATCTGTGCAAAAGCAACTGAGACACACCCGCAGTATGTGACAACGTGAGAGATGTTCTCAACTCCTTCATGAGGTGAAAGTCACATTTTATAACGGAAAATGAAAAAGGAAGGTGCTACAGAAGAAATGAAATTTCACAACAGTATAAAATCAAAGACTGGCTAAAACTTGTAGCTTTATAAGTAAACACAATGATAACAATAACCCATGTTATAATTATAGTAACTCCTCCATAGTGAACAATCTACTGCGCATTCTGTGACGAGCTTACCGCAGTGGAAACCTGCCGCAACTGCTAGGCCTGAGTTCTGCCCCTTTCCTGGTTCTCTGTGCACAGGTGATGCCAACTACTGCAAGGCAGTTACAGAGACAGGTGAGCTCAGAGGAGCGTCTCTCCCCAACCTACTAATTAAGTTCACCTGCCTGAGCTGTGGCCTCCAGTGAGTATCCAATCATAATTTTATGAAGTACCTAAATGCCAATCATTAGCTAAAAAAAAAAAGAAGAAAAGAAAACTCTGGACAAGTAAATCGTGAACTCAAAAAGTTAGAAGGGATACCGATTACATTAACAATACTTTCTTTAAAAAACAGAATCACTTTCTTTTGAAATCAACCACAGTGGTGAGACGTGTTTTTCTCTTCAGGTGCCCCATGAGGGCACACAGCTATACCTGGCAAATCCTTCCATCTCCCAAGTCCCGGGATCCGGACCTGTGCCTGCACCTGGGGCAGCGTTCCCTTTCAACAGTGTGGAGAAGAGCACATGTCACTGGGTGATGAGAGAGTTGACAAAAACTCTTGACTTCTCAATGCCAGACTTGGTTGGAGGATTTTCTCTGTTTTATTAGAAAACTTCATGAAGAAGCCATAAATAGAATCATTCCAGGGAAGTAAAGCTCTTATTTTTACTGTGCAAACATCCATCAATATCCCAGGGGAGCCGGTGGAAGCCCTTGCATGGCCTTCCTTGCCTCTTGAGCACACTGCATATGAGCACTTCCATGGGCAGGCATTCGGCTGCTTTCGGGTCACAGTCCCTTTCCTGTGCTCTGTCCATAAAGGCCAAATAACTCACAGAGCTTTTCTTCACTGTTTGCATCTGTTCCATCAATTTTGTTACCCAAGACAAGGACTGGCGCACTGAATTTTGTTTCATCAGTCGTTAAAACGTTAAGGTCAATTTTGGATTCTATGAGGTGAGAATGATCCCCACAGTCCACCAGAAAGACAATCCCACAAATGGCTGGGAGATGATTTTTCCAAACCCAACATGCTTACTCATGCCCACCAAGATCAAAACTTGTAAAAAATCATTCCAGCAATTGTCATTTCTGCTGGTGTCAGATGCAGTGTTGGAACATGTTGGCCCAATCTGTCATATTTTAGCATGTGAAGAAGAGTGGTTTTGCCCGCGTTGTCCAAACCCAAGGATGCAGATTTTCCAGGTTTCCTGTGGAGTCCTGGGCACCGGAGCACACTGCTGATGCCATTCCAAGATGGCGTCACTCAAAGATGAAAGACGTTACTGATGCTCACTACAGCCTGAGGGGCTGCTCTGGCAGCAGCGGGCGGCCTGGACCTTCCCTCAGAGCACAGAGATCAGCAGCACTTGGGCGATAGTTTCTCTTCAGTTAAACATTTTCTCTTCTACAATGTATTTAATACCTACACATTGTTCTATCATAATTATGAACCAGAATTTATTTATCTACCACGGGCATTTTACTTATTTTCAGTATTCTATGATCATGAATCATACTTTTGTTTGCATTTCCTATTATTTCCATAGAGTACTATCATTGAGTTGTCATTGCTGGGTCATGGGGTACTGCCGTGTCATTCGAAAACTTGGGAGAAGGTTCCAACATTGTAATGCTCCTTAGTCACGAACAGGGCCACGCTGCCATATGAAGATGGCCCTATTTAAGCTCCCTACTAAGGTGGGCCAGGTGTTATTCACAACTTTTAACCTATTTTAACCCCAGAAAAACTGATTTTGTAGACCTTTCTAATCACACTTATCTTTTAGTAGTTGACACCTTCCTCTGGTTTCTTCAATAAAGAAGTTAATTAGTTAAAAAAATAATATTAAAAATGTTTAAGGTTATAAATATTTTCTACTTGCTCCACAAAGGAAGAAAAAAAGTCCTGACCTCAGAAAGTCTGTAAGTCCTATTTAAATTCATTCACACTTGATAGAATAATTTTATGTATTTTTGTTTTGTTTGTTTTTATATTTTTACAGGCTTATAGGTTACCTGTGTAAATTTGTTACATGGATATACTGCACAGTGGTGAAGTGGTGAAGTCTGAGCGTCACCCTTACCTGATCTGTAACCCTTATCCAATTAGTACGGTTAGCACCCATTAGACAGTTTCTCATCCCACACTCACTTCCCAATTTCATATCCCCCTTGCAGTAGTATATTGAATTATTTATTTAGCAACTTACGTTTTTAGGTCATGAGTTAAACTAATTTCCATTTGAATGAATGTAAGAATAATTGACTAGACTGTGGTGTTGCCTACTTTGTCTGAAACAGTCCTGTCCACACAAAAAAAATCGAGAAACTAATTATGAATAGAATGCAGAATAATGATTTTGCTTAACAAATCAGGATTAAGTGAGGGGTAAAAAAAATTGGCTTCCATTTCTTGATAATAGAATACAAACATATATCGGCCTTACTTCCCTCTTGAAAATATACTAAGTTGACTATTAAAAATGTACAAATAGGTAACAGAAAAGAGCAAATGTAGTGATACCCTGGTGGTCCACCCATTTCCTTTGTCACGGCCAATGTCCTCATCCCAAGCTGTTGCTAATATCTGCTGCTGACTAGCTCACAGCTATGTCTATCATAAGGAAGCAGAACCTAAAACAAGATTTTGGATATGAATGAATGAATGAACACCAATCTGGCAATAAGGACTCTATTCCAGTGGTGGGTAGAGAATGAATAGCCCATGACGTGCTGTAATAGTGCTATTGTTGGAACATTCATCATCAGTTAACTGGGACGGGATAATGGTGAAGGAAGTTCATTCTCAAGAAATATTGCTTGTGCAATATTTCTTGAGAAGTATGAGGGAATAGATTACTGAATTGGGTGGCTGTGATCGAGTGCCATCAATTCAGTGAAGAGAAACAATGACATGCCCAGAATGACTAATCACAAATTAAGGGCAAAATCTAAACACTGAGGCACCTCGCTGGCAGCATTTTGAAGGCCTGATCTCCTGTCAATGGAGGGCAGATAGAATGGAGGATTTGGGCTCAAGACTAAGTCATAAGAGTAGAGAAGAGATTCAGAGAATGTCACACACTGCAATTTCCACAACAAGGTCACGTAATTGAAAGGACTCACAAGATTCTGTGGAGCATATTCACATAAGGCTTTTAATGAACACAAAGGATGCAGTACAACAGGAGAAAGAGAATGCAAGAAAGCATCACAATCCAAAAGGCTGCCTAGGGTCCTTATTCACACAAGGCCACGCTTTGTCTCTGGAATGAACATCCAAGATTTGTGCAAATAAACTCGGTTTGGGGAGCACTTCCTAAGAGTTTCCAGCAGGGCTCCCTTTTCTCTTAAAGTCACCTATCCAAATCTGGCTGCGTAACCAGGTATGCCAGATATAAGGCATCAGTAAACAAACCAGCTTGGGTCCCACCAGGGGTGTACTAAACTTTCAATGGAACGTTATATATCATTAGTTTGCCCACAGTTGAAATCTGTGAACTCTAGATGCCCCTAATTCTACTGGTCTGGCAGAAGTGGTCCTTAGAAAATAGGGGCCACCTCTTGCTTAAAGATCACACAGGGGCCTTCATCTGAGATGAAGGAGATGCCTTATGAGACAAAGTCTCTTTGATCAGGGTCCACCCATCTTCCTTTTGCCAACCTGACCAAATGCCAGCACAGCCCAGCTGAGAAATAGGACTGGCAGAAGTGGGAACAAGATCCTGAGGGTGAGGGATGAAGGAGGAATGACGAAGAATGCAAAGTTGGGAAAATGAGAGTCTGTCAACATGGGCACCTTCTCCCGTGAGACAGGATCTAGCCCTCCGACAGACTGCAGGAGATGGTGCTAACACATGGTAAGGGTGGCTCTTGGAAGCTTGAACAAAGTTGTGGGGTACAGTTAGTCAAATAAAAATGCCAGAACTGACAGGGAAGATAGGGTTGAAAGGAATCAAAAGGCCCAAGCAGGCACGCAGATAGACTGCACGAAGTTGGAAAACCCACCAGCTGGCTGTGTTTCTTACAGAACGTGAGGGACACTCCATTTCCCAAAGGACACGGAATGCTCTGGTGAAAGGGGTACCAATATTGTTCAGAGGCGCAGGGATGGCTGTCTTCTGTAGGCTAAGGCTGACGAAAGGAGATGCTGTCACAGAACTGGGTTCTAGCAAACAAGGGAGGAGATAGGAGACTGGAGCAGTAGAGGTCTTACCCCTGACCCTCAGTGCCAAGATGGATGCAACCATTGACAGAGCAGAAAAATCTGAGTGGCAGGCAAGTGACCCAACCCTAAGAGAGCCACGGAGCTAGTTAATGGAATATAGCATGCCTATAGGCAGGAGAGATGGAAACCACCAAGTATTGCTTAATTTAAAGAATCAAAATAAATCAACAATGCATAATCAAAAGGGTATGGACAGTCACCCCAATAAAAGTGTGATTCCTTCCCCAGTTTCCTAAGCTGGTTCTCAGGCTTGAAACCCTACAGTTGAAGGAACGCTTTGGTTCCTATAAGTGAGATAGTATAGGAAGTGGAGTTTGGCTACCTGCCTGAGCCTTGAGCCAAAGCTTCAGACTGCTTACAATACTGAAGAAAGCTTTGAAAATGATTAACACCCAGCTTCCGTAGAAGGTAGCTGTGCTTTCTTTAACAGGACACGGCGTGCATTGGAGCAGCGGTCTGCCAGCCCCAGTCAAAGCCAGCACAAACTGGTTACTGCCAAAATGCAGCCAAAAGTTGACTGCTCATAGACCTTTTGCCTCATTTTAATGCTAAAAAATCATGCCCAAGGATGCAGATTTAATATGCTAATGAGACATGCAATGTATGAAGAAGCATGATCGCTGGATGGGCAGCTGCCAACAAAACTCCATCTCTACATGTGGCAATTTCAATGCTAGTGTCAAACTTTCTCTCTCTACCCTTTAAAAGTTCCCCAGCTCTCTGCTCAGAGAGTCGGTCTGGTTGCTCCTTAACCAGCACTGTCTCCCTTTGGTTGGAGCAACCTCACCCCCTCAATAAAGACTTATTTGTATAAATTTCTTTTTTCGGTCTTGTGCCAATTTTTATTGACTCAAGGACCAAGAACAGTGTGGTTGGTAACATAAGGAAAGACTCTGAAATGCCGTAGGAAGTGTATTCAGTAGCAAAATCTCTAGTCCACCCCCAGAGAAATATATACACATCTTTTTGGTAACTGAACTGGAAGGGGAAACATCTAGGTTTTTTGTGGACTGCTGGACACAGGATCTGAGCTGGCACTGACATTCACAGTCCTGAAGCTATGATGCGGACACGTGGGGGCTAGAGGATAAACGGAGTCCTTGCTCAGATCCATGTAACATGGGTCTCCTATTTGCAGATCCATTCTCCTGCCTGATGGACATTTCCCCCGCATCCTGAAGTATCACTAGAATAAACACATGTGGCAATTGATGGTACTTTCCCCTAGAGTTCTTAGCCTGTGGGACAAAGAGTTCTTGCAGTGAGGAAACCACGTTGAAGACTGAAACTACCATCTGTCTTGAACCCAGAGGCTAAAAACAAGAAAGAAAGAAAGAAAGAAGGAGAGAAAGGAAGGAAGGAAGGAAGGAAGGAAGGAAGGAAGGAAGGAAGGAAGGAAGGAAGGAAGGAAGGAAGGAAGGAAGGAAGGAAGAAAGGCAAGCAAATCAACAAAAACAATAACACATATCACAAGAAATGGCAGAGATTAGTGCCACCGTCAATAACTAAAAAAAATGCATGAGTGGTTATTTCTGTAATATTCTCTCTAATGTATAAGTCTGATCCCTAAAAAAAAAAAAAGAAAGAATTTTTTTTTCTTTTAAAAGCACCTAGAGAAACCTAGATCTTATGGTCATGCATACTGATTGCAACCCTCCCCATTCTGATATTTAGGGGCTTTTTGCCTGAAGGCAGCTTTCCATTCATTGACCTTAAGATGAAATCTGACACTTGATAGACCTACCCCATACACAGAGGTTCTATTTAGGCTTGCTACTCCCTGCAGGGGTCCATTACAGAAATAATCCACCCACAAAATAAGAGAAGAAAACCAAGCCAAGTCCTTATAGTAGTCAAAAAAAAGTCCTCCATTCTTAAATACTACTAGAAAAAAATAAAATATTCTCACCAGTCATATGAAGAAATCCAACTACAAGGAGAAGACTAATATAAATAAATGGTCCTAACTGTCCCTAAAGAAAGAAAATAAAGCTTCATGAAAGGCAGAAAATATTTAAAATATTTTTACCTGTATTTTCAGCAAGTTCAGAGAAAATGTTGAATCCACAGGATGCTGTGAAAACAAACCATTAGAGAATGCAGTAAACACAGAATGTGGTAGGTAATTATTTGACTTTAAATGTCTACTCTCCATTTCTTTAGTAATAAAAATCTGATTTTTAGGTGGGCATCATAATTTCCAGCTAAAATGCTACACTTTCCAGCATTCCTTAAAACTGATGGGAAGTTAGGTTACTAAATTCTAGCCAATGAGATGTAACTAAAAGTTTTATATTGAACTTCCCAAAAGTCTCTTAAATAAGAGTGGGATAAGTTTTATTTTCCTCTCTTAGTCATTTTGGTTTGAATGAAGTCACCACGCCTGAAACTCATGTCGTCATCATCAACCATGAGGCATGTGTGAAAAATGGTAAGCTACGAGACAGGTCATTGCTTGCCTAATGACAACGGAACTGCAAGCATCTCTGGACCTAATGTATGTAAAAAATAAACTGTCCTGTTTATGGCAAATTTGGTTGTGGTAGTATTAAACACAAGGAATCAAGCCCAAAGAGGGGGTCGTGGGATCCCTGATTTAGAACTAGATCCCAGCTTAAAGAACCAGCAGCTTGCGGTTGGCATCGGAAGCAGGGGAAGGCGGAGCGTCTTGTGGGACTGAGCCCTCACCCTGTGAGATCTGTCACTACCTCCAGGTAAACAGTGTTGGAATTGCATTGAAGCACACCCACATAGTGTCCACTGCGGAACTGATTGCTCGCTTGTTGTGGGGAGAGGCCCCCACCCATCCGGTCACAGAAGTCTTCTGTGTTGATTACTGTGGTGTGAGAGCAGGGGCAAGACAGTTTGTGTGTTTTCCCACTCACTCAACTTATGTCTGAAGACAGTGACATCTACGTATTGACAGTCATTGAGATGCTATTCCATTGGCTTTCCACTTTAAAAATTAAGCTATGTACAAAGCATAAAAACAGTGTAGCTACAGACAATATAGATATTGTCAACATGGTCACATAAAAATAAAGGAATAACTGGCAGAAGCTGGAGGCATTTTTAGAGGAAGAGAGGGGGTTAGAAGGCTACAGCTAGGATGGAGAAATAGGGAGATATGATCCACATCAATTGTAATAAACTACAGAGGATTAAATATATTTTTAAAAATTATAATATATCATAAATCAAGAGAAAATAATAACATAGCTTTCAAACACATACATCTCCAGGGGACAGAAGGGCAGCTACAGTGGTAGGAAATGAGACAGAGCCGTCTTTTCTACAGCAGGGACACAGATGTTTTCGAAAGTACATGAGCGTAAATGACCACATAAACTCATTCTTGGGATTTTTAAAAATAATTATATGAAATTCTTGAAATAACTTGTAACTGCTATGTTTAAAATATTTTAATGGCATCAACAACCAATTTGAGCAAACATTCCGAGTAAAGATCATTCGTTATACTTGAAATGTCAGATTAAGACACAAGGTTAAAGTTGCAAAACTTCTAAGAGGAGTAATTATTTTGTGGCTCCATAAAAAACTTAGTTACTTAGCAACTTAGCAACTTAATATTGCTAAAATCTATGTTATATCTATTAACAACTATGATGATACCTGGGAAATTCCTAGTGAGAAGCTAAAAGTCCTGCAGGTGTTATCTAATCCATAACTATTTCTTTTTAAAAAAAAAATCCTAGTTTGGGACCGGAGAGATTAAAAGGAGTTCTGACATGTTTATACGATACTGTGCACAGGCAGCCGAAGTCTGCTCCTAGCAGAGTTGAGTGGTTTTTTGAGAAGATTATGCTCCTGGTCTGTCCCTTCCCAGCGTGTGAACTTGGGCAGGTACTTAATCTTCCTTTACCTCAATCGCATTACCTGTAAAACCAGCATAATATGAGTTCTTCCCTAACAGTGATTGTAACAGTACACTAAGTTAATTAACATAAAATTATTCAAAGATTTTTTGACATATTATTATGAGCAGTCAATAGACATTAGTTATCATCATCCTAAAGAAAGCAGTGAGGCTCCATGAGTTCAGCCTAGGAACAAAAGAAATACATGGAAGGCAGCAGGTCTGTGTCATAGCTGCCACCTCAACCAGCTTGCAAACGCCCCTGGGTGGACAGAAGTGCACTTCGGGAGAGGCAGAGGTGGACATGGAGAGAGAGAGGGAGCATGAGAATCAGACAGAGAGTTTTAAAATTAAGAATACTTTTTCTAAGCTGCTTAAATCAATCTAGAAGAAACAAACACATGGACTACCTTACAATTTGGGGGTTTTAATGTATTGTGGGATTTTTATGACTTTCTGCTAAATGTACCTTCATGTTTACATCTTTACCTATGTGTGTATATACATTTGTGTGTATGTGCGTATTAATATATAGGCACACATACGCTCATATATATTGTTCCAAGTGGAATGACTTCAAAATTAAAATAAAAGAAAGCACCCTTTTATCACTGAGGAATGAACATAGATTTGTGTATCTGGCTATACAGTCTAAGAATTGCAAAGAGGATCAATTTTGACAAAGTCATTAACGAACTTGCAGAGGTGACTTCATTAAGAAAACAGCAATAGCCTGGAATTTGGCTTGGGTAGTGCATGCACAATTTCATTATTGCCTCAAACTAATGTATGTGTACATGGTTTCCATTCCTTACTTTAAAAAATGCAGTAATGTAACTAAAGAGGACTTACACATTGCTTTTTTTCTCTTTTGCACTTTACTATTCATTTTACTTTTTAACTAATGGCATGTTGACATATTCAAAGTTTATTAAAGGAAATATTCATTGTCAAAAAAAGTGATTTTTCTAAACTCCTTAAAATAATGGGATACAAATAATATTGCTTTGTGTTACAGACAGGAAGAAAAAGTAGTTCTCCATCTCTGCAGACTCACCCCAATTTTACTTTGCACCATTCTAAAAACTGGCACAAGGAAACCTCTAGATAATGGTAATGAACTGGTGTGGTCATTACCACAAAAAAGAGAGATTCTGATGCCTGACAGGGCAGTTCGAAATGGCCATGCTGCCCAGTAAGCAGCAGAGTAATGAGGGCACCCACCTCCCTGGCTATTCTGAAACAAATACTCCCTTTCCAGCCATACTATCTGTGGCAACTGATGGTCCAAAATATCGTCACTACTTCAGAAAGTAAATATTAGAATTTCTCCCAAATTGATAGTTCTCCAAGTCCCCTAATTAGTTCAGGAGACTTACGGATTAAAAATTTTGTCTTCTTTTGTCTAGGTTCACTGAATTCCTACTCTAAATACACCCATGAGTTAAAATCTATGGTATCCAACATAGATGCTAATATCAGATAAGTCTCAAAAAAGAAACCTGTATTATAGGGAGAAAGAATTTTCTAGAATACTGTTCTACAGTGATGGCTCTGAAGATTTAATTCCAAACTCAAATTTAATTTAATTCTAAATTTAAATTCTAGATTTGATTTTATAGCTAAATGGTTCTAAATATTTTATAACTATTAGAAACCTCAGATTAATACTATGTCAAATCTAATTAAAATACACTTTCATTAAGGCAGAGCTTCAAATGGAATGCAGTCATAAACTCAAATGTGTTTTTCTCATCAAGAAAACTAAAGTTCATGTAGCTTGGATTTGGATCACTTTCTAGAATAGAGAGTTTTGTATTTGTGGAAAATGCCCACATTTCAAAATAAGACCCTAACTGTCCCTTTCCATTTAAGTCCTAACTAAAATATTATACAAAGCACTTAAACATTGAGACCACAAAATGTTCTTGTCTTACCTGCCTTTGGAATTTCAATATAAATGTTTCTTGGATTTGGAAACCATTGAGGGGGTATTTATCAAACACTTCAAAAATAGTTTTCTTAATGATGTAAAAGAAATAATGCATTTAAGATACTTCAAAGCAAACAGCTTTAGTCCATTTCTTCCTACTCCAAACCCCTTCTAATCATGTTTAGCAAATTTCCTATTTAATCTCTTTCTATATAATAAATTTTTTCATAAAATATCATTAATTAACTTTGATTTGTATGTAAGGAAAATTTTAATAATGCTTCTAAGCAAGGAGCCAACTTTCTTGATTGGATACACATCAGCATATTTCTATCTTTGATATTAATATTTTAGACTAGACTGAAAGTTGTTTCTTTTTTAAGCTTTCTCCCCATATTAAGTCTGATATACACAGCTAGAATAGTGCTATTATAGGGAAAATTAGATTTAAATAGAACAGGATTCTCTTCTAGTTCATGTGTAATCTTTGGAGAGATTAAGAATCAGTAACATTCTGTTTGTGCAATCTTTTGGGAAAGCTTCTTGTCCTAGTTAAGTGTCAACAGATTGTAGTCATGCAGAAACAAGCTTTGACTCCCCTGTCTCTGTGCAACCAGAGAACTGACCATCTGGACTCCTGGTTTGATAAAAACTTTTAGAGAGCCAGAAAAATCCTGGCAAGTAAAAGAACATATCTCAAATGGAACTAAGAAAAATTCTCAAAGACATGTTACATTCAGACATTGTTTTATAAACAATTTAGATTTTTCACACACATGCACACACACACACACACACACACACATCCCTTAAAATATTAAAATTCCAATAGCAGGTTTTGGATTCAACAGTTAAAAGTGATTATTTGGGTGACCATGTAATTTATTGACCTAATCTGGAATTTTTTTTAGTGTAAAAGGAAAAACCATTAATTATTGCTCTTGGAAAAGCATAAGCCAGGACAATCTCTGACAAATCAGATGTGCAGTCACCCTAATGATAATGAAAGGAGATCTGAGAGATGTTCTCTTGGCTAAATAAATCCACACACACACAAAAAATGTACTAATGGCCAACAAATGAATTCAGTCATAGTTGCATTTTTGCGATGTTACCTCTAAAAATAACACATTCCAGTGTTCACCCTAGCTATGACCTAATAATTTTATCTATTGTAAATTTTGGCCAATTGTCCAATTCTGAAAATGGCCTTAAGAGAAAATCATTTGCCAATAGATTATTTGGATCCTGCCTGATGTGGCAGAACCAACTCCTTGACAAATGAATAATCACAACTCTAATTCCTACAGCATGAACTCCACATATTAAAAAGGGGAGCATTATCTCCATAGATTGAAAACTTATTTAAACTTGATATTCTAAGGGAACAATTATTTCCAAGCAATTCTTCAAAAGAATTGTGTTATTAATTTGGAATTTGGTCTGACTGCTATAAAAGACTTGGATGAATACAAAAGTGATTTTTCAATTTTCCACTAAAAATAATCCACACAAGGAGGAAGCTGAAATTGTTCAAGGAAAGAATGAAATGAAGTCTTTGCTTTGTGAAGAAGTGGAAGCAGCTTGACCCAGAAAGGGAGTGAATCCTTGGGGAATGAAAGAGGGGAGAGGTGGCAGGATCCAAGGGGGCTTGAACTCAATTGCCCTCTTGCTAGTCATAAAACTCCTTGAAAGATGGGGCTGCAATAATAACTGAGATGGAAGGAATAATTACCTCAGTATTACAATCCTTAGAAAAACTCCCAGTGGCCAAGTTAGTATGGAGGAATTGGAAGTTTTAGCTTCCCTTGTGTCAATAGAAAATCTACGACTGAGGCTGAGGGTATCTTGTGTCCAGTCACACACCTTCTAAGTCCATACTTTACCCCAATCATTGCTGCAGCCAACTAGTACTTTACCTTGGTCACAGTGAGCATCTCCTACTATCTGCCCATTTGCTCTGGGACATGAAACATCATGACACTCATGCATGTATACACCTAAAAAGTATGAGAGAGTTAAGAACAGACAACTCTTGAACAAGAAGAAACAGAAGTCAGTAAATAAAGAATCTGTCTTTCCTATCTCAAGTTGATAATTCCAATGAGCCTTCTACACACCTCCATAGAAAGCCAAGTTTGAATTCTACATACCCAGAGGGGTAAGCAAATCAAAATGTATCCTGCAATTGGCTTTCCCTCCTTCTACACTGCACCCTTCCCAGGCCCAACTGTTTTTCTCTGGAATAACTTCTTAACTCCCACCTCCCCGCAAAAGAAAACTTGTATGCAAACAATTGAGAAACAATTGAGAAAAAAAATTGGAAATATAGCAAATTTCTCACCCCAAACCATACAGGCCAGAAGGAAGTGGCATGACAATTTTCAAGTGCTAAGAGAAAAGGACTGTCAATCCAGAATTCTATACCCAGCAAAAATATCCTTCAGGAATGAAGAGGAAATCAAGACATTCTCAGATGACCGAAGATTAAAAAAATTTGTTGCCAACAGACCTACCCTAAAGAATGGCTAAGGAATTTCTTGAAACAGAAATTAAATGATAAGAGAAAGAATCTTGAAACATCAGGAATGGAGAAAACAATATAAAGAGTAAAAATATGGATAAATACAATAGACTTTTTTTTCCTCTTGAGTTTTTAACTTATGTTTAATAGTTGAAATAAAAATTATAACACTGTTTGATGTAGGTCTTAATGATGTGAACGGAACATTTTAAGATATTTATATTAAAAGTAGGGGAGGATAAAAGGATATAAAGGGAGTTAAGATTTCCATACTTCACTTAAACTGGTACAGACACTCTGGGAAATATTTGGCAGTTTCTTAAAACACTTAAAATACACAGCACATTACACAGCAATCCCACTCCTAGGTATTTAGTCTACAGAAACTAAAATTTAAGTCCACATAAAAACCTGTACACAAATGCTCATAGCAGCTTTACTTGTATTAGCCAAAAATAGAATCATCAAAAATGTCCTACAATAGACGAATGGTTAATCACACTGGGGTAGATCCACACTGTGCACTATTACTAGGCAGTTTAAAAAATGAAATACTGATATGTGCAACAAACTGGGTGGATATCAAGGGAATTATGCTGAGTGAAAAAAAAGCAAACCTCAAAAGATCATATACCATACGATTCAACCTATATAACATTCTCAAAATTATAAAACTATAGAGATGGAGAATAAATTATTAGTTACTGGGGGTCAAGGATGCTGGTAGGAGGGGTGGGGGGGGCTAAGTGTGACTATGAAGAGGTTATATGGGGAGGTTTTTATGATGAAACAGTTGCATATTTTTATTAAGGAGGTGGTTACACAAATCTATATATGATAAAATGGAATAAAGCTGTATGCACACATTGCACCAGTATCAATCTCCGGGGGTTTTATGTGGTATTATAATACTTTAGATACAACTTTTGGGAGAAATGGGTTAAAGTCGGTGTGAGGGAAGGGCCTCTCTGAACCATCCTTGCAACTTCCTGGGAATCTCTATTTTAAATTCAAATTTAATAAAAGAATTTAGAAAGAGGGATCACTGTGGCAACTTCTTGGTAAACTTTATCTCAGTGTAGCAACTCATAAATTCTCACGTTTTTGTCAGCCATTGACTTCTTTGTACATGCTTCAGTATCTTTCACAGTGACCTGTTTCTCCCTGAACTGTTTCTCTACACAATTTACCTTCCTCTTTGACGTTTAACACCTGTAACTGCAGGAAGACTCTTTTTCTTCTCTCTTTTAACCCTTTTTTAGGAGATGAACATTCTGTTCATTTAAATCTCCCAGCATAGAACATGTATTTTCTTTTAAATGTGTGAGTTAATGTAGAATAGCTTCTGGAATGAATTTTCCTAATAGTACTAAGCCACTAGCTCCTTTTCAAAATTGCCTCACTAAAACCATTTATTAATAAAAGGTACTATATATTTTCAATAGATTTCAATAGCAAAATAAAAAGATTTTAACATTAAATTTTTTCATTATGCATTCATATATGCACTTCATACATGCATTATTCTATATGCATATAAATTAACCAATAATAATATATGCACACACATATGTGCGCGCATGTATACATATGTGTGTATATATACAGACAATATACATATATGTAAATTAATGTGGTCTATAGAGAAAATATAGTTCATTAACACTGAGGAAATATTATATAAAGCAAGAGGACTATCAGGATAATTATGTTAATCAAAAGTTTACCTTATTTGAAAGGTACACCCAGATGGCATGCCAACATCCAAGACATAGTCAAGCTAGTGGTCCAGAAAAGAAAATGAGATAAATTATTAGTTATAACCAAACATCAAAATCTTATTTCAAGTAAACCAACTCTACAATTAATTTTATACTTAACTCTCTACTGAAGACAAAAATCTAATTCCCTAAAAATCAAAGCTCTAACCACCCCCACAACCTTTCCCATATGGCATTTTTTTAAATTGTCAGACGATCACTGAAAATGTTACTTTTTGGAGGACATTCCCAGGTGCACCAAACAGGACTTCATACATTATTCATAATATCTACAAGTTCAGTAATAATTGGGAAGTTCCCACACAGTCATATCAACATACCATTCACTCTTTTAAGTTTTTTTCCACAACTGTCCCATCAGTAAAGATAAATGGCATTAATTTTACATTTTTGGAGTGATATATTATCTCTAGGGTTGCTTTAGAAATCTCTTTGCTCCTAAATATTGAAGCACTTGGAGGTAATTTGACTATTCTGAATTATTATTGCTTTCAAGAAAAATAAAACCTTGAAAATATATCTTACCTGAATGGGTACAAATCTTTCAACAATGAGAATAAGGCTAACTAAATTATGAAAACAGATACAGTCATGAAGGAAAAATGCAGAAGAATGGGAAACCAAAAACCATTCTCACAAAAATAAATGAAGACAGATTGGAGCATAATATTTCATAGAAATGTTCTTGAAAAAAGGGGAGTGAATTAAAAACAGAAGAATTATCTACAATGCATATTTTTAAATGGTGCTTTGTAGCATAAAAAGAAATCAATTCTTTCTATTACAAACTTCCTGTTACAAACCAAAGGAAAACATAATGGTCTGGAATCTAAATAGCACGATATTAACTGGAAGTTTAAATTCACATAAACAGTTTGCCATATTCAAGGCAAACATTGGGGATATAAAGATGAGTAGGAATCTTTTACTGCATTTAAATTGCCAAATACTTATTTATCTGATTAATGAAGAAAAGAAATACAGGCAATTGAAGAACCAATATAATTCCCCTGACCTTTATGCCACCCTTACTCACCAAATTAATAGTTTGTCTCTTTAGGTTGAGCTGTGTAACCAAATCCCACATTCACTTCTCTTTCATGTACCTTACAGGTCAGTGTGAAAATTTTATTGATTCATATGGGAGACATTCAAAGGCTTAAAATGGATCTGCAAGGAATTTGATTTTGGTTCTACCTGCTAAGTCTAACTTGTCATTTCTAACGAAACGTCTAACTTGGGAATTTCCTGGCTCAAGCTACACCGAATTTATTCAGGCTTTTATTTGTCTATTCAGGGTATTGTAAGGATTCTGGAAACATCTGTATGCAAAGTTTTTTGCTGCGAGTATAGGAGAGATGAGAGAAGTGAGAGATAGATCATTGTGGAACTTCTTCCTCTTTCTCTTTCTCCCCCAACTATACCCTCCTCCCCCTGGTCCCATTTGGGAGCGAGAGGGATTGAAGGGAAGAGGGACAGCACAGACACAGATCTGGGTCGAGAGGAGAATTTCTGAGGATAATGTCTCAAATGTATAAGCAATAATAATAAACTTCTCTTAGGTTCATTCTCATCAGGAAACTCCGAATTTGGATTCTTACAAAGTTCCAGGCAGTGGGATCTACCGCTGGGAGAGGGGTCAGAAGAGCAGATACCCCACTAAAGTACAAGCGCAGGGGGTCGGATGACGTCTGAATTAGGACAGGAGCACTGAGACCAACCTTGCATACCCTTGAATCTTGAACTCTGTTCATTAACTCGCAACGCAATACTCAGAGATTGTAAACACTAATCATGTTCCCTGTAAATGTTATACATCTCTCAAAAGAAGAAATCGAATAATGCACTGCAATATTTGCTATTTGTAACACCTGCTGAACATACAGATGGTATAGTTTAAAAATATTACTCAGTTTCATTCAAATTCTCCCTATGGTGCATAGTTTTTTCAAACTAGTACGAAAGACGTGGTTTTAAAGACAGCGACTTGCATTTTAGTTTCTCAACCTCTTTCAAGATGTTTATGCTTGGGGACTCTCTACCACAGACCCTCTGACCTCCTTCTATGACTCTCTCCACTTTTCTCACCCACCTTCAGCCACATTGCACTCTTTTTTGCTTCTCCAACATGCCAGACACGATCACGCCTTGGGGTCTTTGCCTAGGCTATTCTCTCTGTTTGGAACTCTCTTCCCAGGAAGCACCTCCCTTAACTACCTGCTCAAATGTCACATACCCAATAAAGTTTATTACTCTTCTAAAAAATGTAACTATCCTTCCCCAATAGCACATTCTTGACTCCTTTTACCATTCTCAACTTTTTTTCCTTTTTCTATTTCATTTATTATTTCCTTCTATACCTTATAATTATTTCATTCATTAGATCTGTTTGTTTTTATTTTTGCTTTTAACTTTCTGTCCTATCCAGTGTAACATAACCTTCAGGAGAAAGGGATCTTTATCTATTTTTTTCACTAATATAGCTCAATTTTCCAGAATGATTCATGGTGCAGAGTGAAGTAAAGATTTGCTGAAACAGTGAATGAATAAATGAGTGAATTTCTCACGCGTAGTGAATCTTACTCAAAATTCTGGCACAGGTGTTGAGAAGGAGCATTACTTTCTGTTGTTTCCATTCACCATTTTCAATAACACTTTAAAAAGGACATTAAAAAACTTTAGAAGTCAACCTAGAGTGCATGGGAACATAAAGATTTTCCAAATTATTTCAGGTTGTACACGAGCAAAAATTTTTAAGACAGGAAAGAACCTAGAAAGAAACTGTAGAAAATACCAGCAAACTGCTCACCAAATCCATTTCTTCTTCTTCCTTTTTTTTTTCCTCCTGAGGACACAGTTTGACTGTATTTTCCCCGGCTTCTTTTACAGCATGTGGAGTCATATTACTGAGCCCAGCCAGTAGAATGTGGGAGACGCTGATGTGTATTACTTCTAGAACTGGTCCCTTAAAAACCCCTCACTTGTGATTCTCCACGCCCTTTGCCCTACACTGGCTTGACACAGGTAAGCATGGTAACCCAGGAAGCTACTTGTTGAATACTGTGGCTCCACAAGATTAAGGAAGCCTGGGTTCTAGAATCACTACTTAAGGAGAGGTGTTTGCCACCGTGAATACGCATTTGGACTCTATATAGACATGAAGTATACTTCTCTTGCTTTAAATTACTGAGAATTTGTAGTTCATGTGGTATGGTAGCCAGTATGACCTTAAGTAATAAAGAAATGTTCCTGCTATATTAAATAGAAAAAATAAATTTCTTTCAGAGGCTAAATTTCTAGCTTGGTTTAACATACAGAATCCAGACGGAAGTCTGGGATCCTAGAAGATAGAAAAGATGTTTTTCCTTGCAAAATCCCATGTGGCAAAGACTTCAATAAGTGTTTCTAATAGGCCTCCTCTCTTCTTTAGAAGTCAGCTGACATTTTTGTGATAGGGGCGCCAACAGCTGGATTATTTGAAAAACTGCCTCAGAAGGGATGAGACAGGAAGCCCCATGATGAATTGAGAAGGTCTTCCTCTACCATTATAAGACTGTTTTTTTTTAAAAGGCTCCAGGTTCTTTGTAAAATCCCTTCTTGAATCAGATTTGGTTTTTAGCAGATAATTTCTTAACCTAAACGCAACCTCTAGAATTTAAGATTTAATCATTTTTAAATCCATTACATAAAGAAGCTCTCAATAGTGATTTTTTGAGTTTTGATAAGGTTTAACAAGACAAATAACTTATAAGTCTTTAATTTTGAAAATAGTGGACTCCAAAATAATATATTTATAATCTAATGCATTCAGAGCCTAATAAGAGTTTCAAACATATGAATGTTCTTCTAAAAAGTCATAAATTCATATCATTGAATAGAAACATCTGTGAAAATACTAAATTATTTCTCTTCATATTTGCTGATGTAAAACTATGGAATGGTCAAGCATCTGAAATTATCAGCTGCTTGCGAGGGCATTAAAATGACACACTTAACTGATACTTCCATCTACAGACATTGTATATTTTTGTCTTCTAAAATGACAGTCTTCAGAATATAAGGTAGAATATTTTAAATAGTGGCATACAAAGTTTTGACGTTTATCTGTCATTTTTCCATATTATTTATCCCCAAAATAGTTTGTTTTTTTTATGTCATGTGAAAGGCTAATCGGTCCCCTAAAGAAGTAATGCTTTATATCAGCGATAGCAGTAACAAAAGAGAACGGCTTAGAATCTGCAGGAACAAATGTTGCTGTAACGCCTCTGCTTCTAGTCACTCTCAGAAGCTCAAATGTCAACCCTTCAGTAATAGCCCCCTTTTCCCTCTATACACACAGTCACTCCTCCTCTTGGACCCCCTGAGGTGCAGTTTGTACGTTGATTTTAGCATTTACAGTACTGTATTATAATTACCTACATCTCTGACCAATTGCAAATTTGCATTTTCTCCTTCCTTGTGTCTCAGTACACTGTACACGGCAGGTTCTCAATGAATATTCCTTAAAGGAGGCATTTTTTTCTCCCTCAGTAAAACCATTTTATGCCTTTGGACAAATTCAAGCATACAATTAGATTTCAAAAATTATAGTCTCCCATATAACCAAAGATATCTCTGGAAAATAAATATTTATTCACGAAGAACAGTGTTTGTACAAAATTCAGCATCTAATGACTGAGGTTTCATAGCTGTGGAATAAAAGCAAACCAGAAAGTCATACCAAATGCTTCGAAGAATGAGTCAGTAGCAGGGACTGGAGCCAAGTCACATGACCCACAGAGTGGAGGCCAGGAGGTGCCTTGAGATTTCAGAATCAGTAGCAACAACCATGAGTGTCCCTAAGCCATGGAATTCAGCAGAAACAATGGACAAGAGAGGAGGATGGCATCCCATGGTGACAAGAGCATTGAAACCAAAGGGAAAGAACAACTGAGTCACCGCAATGTGGAGCAGCATAAAAGGGAAGGGCAGAGGCCCGCCGTGGAGGGAAGAAGAGCCTGGGGGCCAGTGTGGCCCCACAGGCAGAAAAACATTCTAGTTTCTATCTTCCTTAGTTCCGATCACATCCTTAGGATAAAATCCTACCATCTGAGCTGACCTAAATTTACTTCTGTTCCTTGAAACCTGAAAGATCCTGAAAAAATACACTGGTAAAATGAGTGATTAATGACAAGTACCAAATTCTTGATATTCTTTTCCCCAGGAAAACAATGTTCTACATCTTCCATTTGGTTCTGCCGCAGTTAGGACACAAAGCGGGTTTTACTTCATCCTTTTTCTCACAGTCCACACCTGGAGCCGAGGTCTGGCAATCCTGCTCCCGTTACACGAGTCGAAATAGTCTCTGATCTCCGTTCCTGTTGGCCGGTTACCTACAGCCTCATGCTCACCTGAAGTCTTCCTAACGGATCTCACTGCACTCACTCTTTCTTTGCTCTAATCGTAAAGTATCCTCGAAACAACAACAACAAACCTAGTGGACAATACGTGTGGCTGAGCACTGCATATACCAAAGTGAGCAAGGTTGGGCTGTGACCTATAACGGGCCCCAGATCGTTAAGGAAGAAAGAGAATTGTAGGGAATCAACCACGATGAACTGAGGTGTGTTTCCAGGTACCTGGACTAAGTTTTCGTAACATGGGCCGAAGGTAACGTGGCACTGGGAGATGGGAAAGGTAGAATATCGTCATTGCTGGTGCATACATTCCTGCCAGATTAGTTATAATATTCTGAATAATAGCACTTTTATTTTAAAAAAAAGGAAATAAAAGATTCCTTTTAAAAAAAATGAAAGTAATCTAATCAAAGCTTGCTTGGGGGTGGGCACTTGGGATCAGGGGCCGTGAATGGAAAGCATCGTCTGCGAAGCCCACTGCCCTGGGTGTGTCAGGGCTCATGGTGTCCTTCTATCCTTCCGACCACTGGCCCCAGCGGGGGCTGAGTTTGGGGCAATATGAGTGGCAGTGCAGAGTGAGGATGAAAGGCCACTTTCGGAACTTTCTGCTCACTGTCCCGGGTACCTGAAATGCACTGGACATTAAATATGTTGTAACGGACAGAACAGACTAAGACTCCAGCTCCCATGGAACTTATAGTTTAGTGAAGGGAGAAGAGAATTAAAAATATGGAGAGAAAAATTTAAATTATTCACAAACTGTGGTGAGTGCTATAAAGGAAATAAAATGGGTGCCGCAAGAGAGAATAATGGAGGGACATCCTCACACAGGTGGCCAAGAAAGACTTCTTAAATCAGGGTCCTGAATGATGAGCAGAAACGAGCCGTGAAAATGGAGAGAATTGTTTTCCAGACAAGACAAAACCGTGACTCCGAGGGCTGTGGGAGAGAAGCCTAATTCCAGCAAGTCGAGAAGTTGAGCAAAAAAGAGGACTTCCTCCCAGACCTCGCGTAAGAAGAAATATGGAGAAGTGACCGTGTGGATTGCTAGGATTAATGGACTTTATCATCATCATCATCATCATCATCATCATCATCATTTTGGGGGGGTGAAGGAGGCATGGTTTGGAGGATATATAAACAATATTTACAGAGCGGGGAGAGGGAAACCACAGAAAGGCTTATCGGTAGAGGGTTTGCAATTTGACTTTGACAACATGAGACTCAAAGAAACCTCACTCCCAGAAACTGTGTGATTGCGCTGCCTTGAGAATACCAGGGGGTCCTGAACTCCAGACACTTACGGCTATGTATACAAAAGAGACCTAATTTTTAAATAGTTTATAGACTAATTAGTAAATTATATAAATTCCAATTAATATTTTCCCAGAGTTTAACTGTTCTTTATTGCACCTCATATATATATGAAAACATAGCATTTTCATCATTAACTTTTATCGAGCAATGTTTGCCTCTCATGTCTGTACCGTGAACATGGCCATATAGGCACCTTACATTCATAAATATTTATATGCTGTTAACACCTAATAGAATTCAGAAAAGTTTGACATTTTAAAAAACTTAGAAGAGTGTAAATGAATTATTGAAAAAAAACCCATTTTCATCACTACCCAGCTATCAAACTGGCCAAACCCCTAATCTTTCTAGGTTGCAGACATAATAGTGGTTTAAGCTTGGGCCAGTCACCTAAGCTCGCTGCTGTGTAGATGAGCTCTCAGAAATCAATAGCCTGCCTTAGATAGTCACTGAGGTTGGTTTCAAATCTTACACACTAATTTAAACGTAAATTTAAAAGGATTCCCTGAAAAAATGCACCTCAATCAGTCTTTTATTACTGCCTGATATATGGAATGCCTCATTTCCTCCATAATTTGCTTGAGTGATCAAATTATAAATTAATTGAAGACAGATGACTGTTTCCGGCTTGCTCCGCATCAAATGTATTGACTTTCCTTTGATTGGGCAGGTTTTACTTAGCACCCTCCAAGCTACAATTAACAAACCATCATTTAAATTTTCCCAGACATATTAATCACATGACAGATGTTCGTAGCCTAAAGAGACACCAACTTACAGAGGATATCTGTAAATAGCAGAGGAGAGTTAATACAGCCTAACAATCCACCTCTCAGATTTATATGAAAACGGACTTAGTACCACGATCTATCATGATTTGTGTTTTAACCATATTTTATTACGGAAAGTTTTTAATTCTCCCTTTGAAAAGACAAATTAGCCTATTTTATACTTAAATGATTTTAATTGTATTTTTCAGATTTTTTTTTAAAAATGGGCTATTTTCAAAGTATATTTTAAAATATGTTAACATCACATGCAACATAAATTTAAGCAAAGGGAATATGTAATTATTTTAGTTAGCTTGGCTATTACAACAAAATACCATAGACTAAGTGACTTAAATGACATGATATTATTTCTCATGGTTCTGGAAGCTGCAAGATCAAGGTGCCAGCGAGTTTGTTCCCTGGAGGGGTGGGTAATACTATGAATCCCATTTCACAGATGAGGAAACTAATACCTAGAGAGTTTATATTCCTAGACAGCATGCATGTTACCATGCTCAACTAGGTGGCAAAGCTAGGCCGTGGTTCCAGCCACATGCGACTCTAAACTACTCTGTTATATTTTGCTACAATTTTCAGTATATTTCTTGAGGAACGAGAATAGAACCATCCAGAAAAAAACCTTAGAAGGAGTTTATATTTAGAAATAATAGTATGCAATTGAGAAACTAAGATTACATTCCACATTCTTTCAGTGTTACTTAAGTATTGCGAAGAGTTTGGAATCCTTTGCTGAACATTTGCTCTGTGTCTCAGCTGACACAAACAGATGAGAAGTACACAACACAAAGAAGCGAGCGTTGGAGTACAAGCTCCAGACCCCGGAGTTCCAAAGCAAAGTAATTTCCTAACGGCGCATTAATACTGCCTGCGGCGGAGCAGAGTACGATTTCCATGCTACCAATGCTCCTTTGGATTCGGGGCATCCATCTGAACTAGAATGAACCTGAAGTTAGAGTCGCACTGCTCTCGTTGGTCAATCTCAGTTGATTCAGAGTTATTCAGTGGTGCCTCGGTGGGGTCACGAACTGAACCAAACCCTAGGCCTGAATTCCTTTGTCAACCCTGAAACCACTCCAGCTTCCTTAAATTCCTTCAGATCATGAATTATCTACAACAAAGTTTGACCTTCAAAATTGTTTGGAACAATCCTGAGTCCAAAATTAAGTACAACCTTGCTAGTTTTTTTCCCCCCTAACTTCTAACAGTGTATGGCTGTACAATCATTTGTTACTTATTCAGAAAACTAGAAAACATACAACTTTTGTTCTTCGGATTCCATTGACGTACTCCAAATACAAAAACTTCTTAATTCTAAGATTAATTATCTCACTGAGGACATCATGTTAGAATCTGTTCAAGGATAAAGTCATATTCCATGAAGAACATATATTGTCTGTTATAAATTTAAGCATCATTATCATTTGACAACAGGAATTTAGGCCTTTGTTACCAAATACTCATTTATAAACATTGTAAAACATGAGGGTTTCACAGAGTATTTTTAGGTATCTATGGAGAGAAATTGTCCCTTCAGAAAAATTCTGGCTAGGATTCAAGTGAAAAACTACCAATTTTAAAAAAGATTCAATATATTGGGAGTCAGCTTTGGTGATGAAGAAAATTCTTTGAGACATCTCAACAGTGAAGTGCCCAGGGGCTCAAACTGTAGTCCTTTCTCTTCTCTGTGTATGCTCACTTTATCTATAACCTGTCGATGTTCACTTACCGATTCGCATGTCTCTAAGTACCGTCCACAGACTAGCCACTTACCCAGCCATTGTTCTCATCATGTAGCCCTCTTGGGTCATGAATCCAACCGTTCTTTCAACCTCTCCTCTAGCATCTCCAACTGAATGCGATCTCACCGACTCTACCCAAACATATTCTCCTGTACTCTCCCCCATCCGACTCAACTGCAACTCCCTTCTAGTTAATCAGGCCAAAACCCTTAGAATCATCTTTAACTCCTTACTTTCTCTCCAACACCCACCCAATGCATCAGCAAAACTTTTTGGCTCTACCTTCAAAATATGCACAATTCAAGCCCCCATCGTTTATCTTGTCTTCCTGCTTCTAGTCACGCCCTACCACAGCTATCCAGTCTACACAGAACGGCCATCTGGGATCCACTTGAAGCAAAAGTAAGATCATCTCACTTTTCAACTCTCCTGCTGGAACCATTCAACGGCTCCCACAGGCCAGTCACTGTAAAAGCCTAAATAATGACAGTGGCCCACATGACCTACGCCACCAGTTTGTCCTTCCCTATCTCTCCGACCATATCTTCTGCCTCTCTCCCTGCTGACCACACTGCTTCATCCTTTGCTGCTTCTCAGACACTTCAGACAAGTTCCCACTTTCAACTTTGTCACTAGCTGTAATATTTCTTTTGCCTGAAAGATTCTTTCTCTAGACATCCAAACAGCTAAGACCATCACTTGCTTCAAGTCTTTCCCCAATGCAGCTTACTGAATGAGGCCTAAGCTGACCATTTATTAAACTTGCAAATCACATTCCCCTAGTACACCTCATTCCCATTACCCTGCTCCATTTTTTTCTTTAACGCACATATATGTTTCTAAGACACTATGCAATTTACTAAATCATTGTATTTGTTTTGTACTATTGGTGTTCTGACACTAGAAGGTAAGCTTTACAAGAGCAAGGATTTTTGCTTCTTTTTATCTCTAGTATAGCCAATGAGTTGAGGACAGTGCTTTACACAAGATACATATCTTATTGAACAATTGAGCACATAAACTAGAAGATATGGGATTTCCACTCATTCACTCAACCAATGTATTGAATGCCTACTATGTGCCAGTCTCTGTCCTAGAATTAGCATATGGTAGAAAGAAAAATATACAAGTCCCTACTCAGGAACTCACAGCCTGTTGAGAAGACAATCACTGTAGAAATATTCAAACAAACAAATGTCTAAATGAAAATGGAGAAAATTTCTGGGAGGGAAAGTTATGGCATACCATAAAATAGTACACTAGAAAAAACTACCTTCAATTGGAGGTTCAAGGAAGACCTCCTTAAAGAAGTAATGTATCAGATGAAAATTGAAGGCCAAGTAGCAATTGAGACGTTAAATAACACAAGAAATAGCTGTCCATCAGTATCCATGGGCCTTTGATTCCAGAACTTTCCACAGATACCAAAATTCACAGATGCTCCAGTCCCCTATGTAACATGGCATAGTATTTTCATAAAACTTATGCACATTCTCCTGTATACTTTAAATCATCTCTAGATTGCTTATAATGTGTAGCTACAGTATAGATGCTATGTAAATAGTTATTACACTGTACTGTTTGTAGAATAAGGACCCAAAAAGTCTGTACATGTTCAGTACAGATGCAATTTTTTTTCAAATATTTTCGATCCACAGTTGGTTGAATCCACGGATGAGGAGCCCATGGATATGGAGGACTGACTACGTATACAAAGCTCTGAAAGTGAAACGCATTGAAAAATGGTCAGAGTAGTTGGAGCATAAGTAATGGATGGGAGAACAGAACCAGACATGGTTAACGAAGTCAGCATGGACTGGATCATGCCGGGCCTTGTCGGCTGTGAGAGGGTTTCAAATTTATTCTGCCGTGTAAAGAAAAGATGTTGAAGAGAGTTAAGCCGAGTAACGATGTGATGGCATTTTACGGTTTGCGCTGTCATTCTGCCTATTACATGTGAAATGACTTAGAAGAGAACAAAAGTGGGAGCAGAAGAGCCAGTCAGAATGCAATGACATTATTTCCAGTGAGGGATGACAGTGTGACATACAACTGTGACCCGGGTGGTGACTGTTGAGAAGAAAATAATGAGATGGATATAAAGTATATTTTTAAATTAAATGGTCAACCAGGTGCTATTAGACATAGAAACAGATGTGACTTCCCAGTTTCTGTCATAAGCAAATGAGTGGACACAAGTTGATGAAGACGTTACACTAGGAAACAGATATCAATGAATCCCTAACTGCCTTAATGGGGAGATGGGATTAGGGAGCAAGTGATAGGGAAAATCCTATGTCTATTTTTCAAATTTATTTAGGTTCACTTTTGTGATCATCCTGTATTTTATATATTTTTCCCCAAATTGTTACAGAAGGCTCTGCAAGAGTGCCTGAGTCCCACATTTTGCACAGGATGAACAATGGGCTGGATATTTTCATGCATAGCAAATCTATCAGGTGGTATGAAATGCGAATAATTCTCAATGTCATGTTTTTTGGTTCTTAGACCGGTGGATGTGTAGAGTCAATATTCCTCATTCTCATATTAAGGGTCTGATTTGGGAAAAACCTCAATCTGCTTCTTTCCTTTTATTTCAATGGTGAGTTGTGCTTTTCCTTGGGCCTGGGTAACCAGATGAGACCAGGTGGTGGATGGGGATTTGGCCAAGGCAAAGCTTGGCAAGGAATGGAGGTATCCTGAGTCCCGAGAGACTAAACCCAAGAGTGGAATGCGGATGTAGTGAATCATCAGTACATCAAGCCTGAATATATATAATAATATATATAATAAGAGTATTCTAGAAGTCCCAACTTGACAATGGACACAATCAGAAACACAGTATGAGGACATAACAGCTATGAAAGGCCCACACACAGCATTAAAGCCACAGGCAGAAGTGAGTTAGAGATCTTAGATATATAAGAGTTCTGAGGTTTCCAACCTCAAAGTTGAAGCCAGTTTTGCAAGAACAGCTTGAGAAGAGCACAGAGTTTGGGAAACTAGTATTTCAAAGAGGTCTGTACAATAAAACAGAGTATCATTGTAGAGCAATTCCAGCTAGTCTAGTTTTCAGTACACTTCCTGGGATGGGTTACAGATTGAGAAATGTGGACCAGATGAAGCCAATTAAGGACAAAGGCACTGAAAAATATGGACTGTTGATTACAGTGGAAAATGGTTCCTTTAATGAGCCTTCACTCTATCCCCTTCCCAGTTGGTGACTTTCTGTTGCCTCTGCTCCATTATTAAACTTGACAACCCACTGGAGAGATTAGACTGACAGTTTTATGACAGCCATTTAGAGCTTTTGTTTTTTTGTTTTTTGAGATAGAGTCTCACTCTGTTGCCTGGGCTACAGTGCAGAAGTGTCATCATAGCTCACAGCAACCTCAAACTCGTGGCCTCAAGTGATTCTCCTGCCTTGGGCTCCCAAAGTGCTAGGGTTAAGGCGTGAGCCCCTGTTCCCAGCCCCAGTCTTTTAGAGTTCTAAGACTGTACCAATTGAATAGGTGATATCTTATTTGCTCATTTCTTACTTTTAATCTTAAAAGTTAATCTAAAAGAATGGCTACTATATTTTAGGCCTTAAAAAAGTCATTAGGAAGAGACTGATATAAATGTAAAAAACCCTCCTATTAAAAAAGAATAGCAAAACTGTAGGTTTCCATTTCAGATTCTGAGTATCTATTTCTTACTGACTTTGCATGCTATCAAATCACAATGTCTAAGGCATGATAATACTATTAAAGAAAGCATTATATCTCAAATAAGCTGGGATATATTTAAAACAGTGCATATCACTGTGCTAAATAAGATAAGATCTTTTTTTTCCATATCTCAAGTTAGTTGTAATCGAATTCTTCTATGAATTCCAAAGAACATTGCACAACAGCAGATACCATGAGCATGCTCCAAAGCCAAGTGGGAATGATGTCTGGAATTTAGGATCCTGCCAGTTTTTCACATCTTGAAGCAATATGGTTCATAGCAACATAGAGATTAGCTGTCACAATATTCAAGTGGCAACACAGTATGCAAAGGAATACTATTTTCACACATACCCCCATTTAGTCCTCAGTGTCTAGCTTTTAAATGTACTACTGGGCATACTGTCAACACATAGTCCAATCTTGCAGACATTTCTTGTAAGGTAACAACATGTGCAATTTAATGTAATAGTATCCATGGTTTTATTTGATGATTTATTTACATGTTCTTTTGCTCAAAAGGTATAGAATAATATTCAAGATTAAGCAAAGGACTTAAGGCAAAGGAAAAAAAGTTAGAAAATTAAGATAAAGCTAGGAATGAGGGAAGCACGAAATGCAATACCCTAGAGCCCAACTCTCTAAAAGAGCAGAGGAGGGTGACAAACTTGGCTTTCGCTTTTCTGGAAGCCAATGAGAATGTGAGAGTATAATCAGTTATGTTATTGGTAGTGTTTATACAATAAAAACAAATAGTTACTTGGGTTAGGTCAACTATTCCTATTTCTGAGTCCAGAGGGACAATTTTTCCTTAAGTCCTCATAGACAGGGCGCCGTGTAACGTAGTAAACAACTTTCCTAACGGTAACCCCACAAGGGTCACATCACAAGCCTGAGAACTAGTCTCTCTCTACATGGCCCCATTTCAGTCTCTTCTCCACATGCAATACCATCTTTTTAAAACTAAAATTTAACGATGTTGCCCTAATGCTTAAACTCCTTAAATGGTTTTTCATTACTTTTGTAATAAAGCCCAAAATCCCTAATGTTACACGCAAGGCCCCGTGCGTTCTGGCCTGTATGCCTCTCCGAACTGCACCAGAATTGACTCCGAAATTGACGTCATGTTTCTTTTTTATGAGCCCTCAGAGAACTAGGTACCTTCGCTTCGGAGTTAATTCAGCTCTTAATTGTACAGCCACTGGTGTGATTATGTGAGTAACGTTTGTTTCTTTTCTGTATTTGCCAGGAAACCGGATTCCTTGTCTTTTTTGTTTGCTGTTATTTTTGCCATTAACAAGCATATTTCTTGGCTCAATAAAAACGGGAATAAATCAATGATGGATGATGAATGGATGGATAGATGGATAAACAAATGCAAGAAGTGAATTTTTTATCCTTCAAAACCAAAGAATAGTATCTGAACAGAAGTACCATTTGTGGTAGGAGGGTTTAATATGAGGCCCTTCAAACACATCACTTTATGATTTTTCTAAGTGGAGTATAGATTTTAGTACTGGTAGGAAAGGACGAAATATATATCTGTTTGACAACCCTCTGAAACTATTTTAATATTGGCCAAAATTTTAACAGATGTTGAGCAACTGGGAATTTGAAATATGATTTTTAACATGTACCTATTAATTATGGAATATTAGGTTCTGATAATCACCCAACCTGGATAATACCCATAACTCTAGATTGACTCATCAAGCCAACTGCTAGCTACGTTGGTGCAATTCCTTTTAGAAGTCAGGTATCCATTGAACATCTCAACTTATGTTCACAGAAGTGTGTGTTAGGGAAAATTAGGGTGTGTTAATCCAAGGGAAAATTAATTTGAATACTTTTTCACTACCTAAAAATTTACCCGAAAAACTATATTGTCATATTTGGTCTCAACCTCAAAGTGCCCTTTCCTGGAAAGCTTATCAACTTTTTTCAAGTGTTTATAAGTTATTGTTAAAAGAAAACAAATGCTGACATTGGTAACATATGCCATTCTTGGTGGCTTGAGAAAAGTCCAAAAACATTTCAATTCATTTCTGGTTAACTTAAAAAGTCAAGAGAAGGTTCAGAAAAACAGATGAAGTTGAAGAAGAAGGAGGAGGAGGAGGAGGGGAAGGTACTTCATGCATTGCCTACAATAGGGATTCAGGGAAAGAATTCTGAGGTTAGTTGAATTGCCTGTGTGCTGTTTGTACATGTTATATTGCAGAGAAGTTAAAGATGTTTTAGCATCTGAAGGATAATAGGGTTAGCAAAATGTTAATACCTTCCAAGGCCTAGATTACTTACTAAGGCAATGCTACACAAACTGACATCAGAGGGAGAAATTTATCTTGAAAATGTAACTTCATTAGAGGTTATCAAGGTTTCTGCATGACTCCATAAAACAAGAGGAAAAATTGGTATTATCATAAACTTTCTGATGAAAAATGAGGTCTAGATAAGGAATAAAAATAAAAGGAGAAAATAGGAGGCAACAGAAAAATTATCAAGATGCATGTGACTTTTGCCAAGAACTAAAAATGGAAGCACACAAACTTCCTGTGTTCCTCTTGTCCTTTGTTTACAAACAGTAAAGCAGCCACTTTAGAAATGTTTAATTGTGTGTGTTGTTTTCTTTCTTACTCTGTGTATTTTTTGTATCTGTCTCTGCCAATATTCCTGAGAATTGTGATCATGCTTCCTGGAACTAAGGAATAGTGGATAGGGAAGGAGAGCTCCAGGGTGCCCACCGTCCTCTCGCCTGAAGCTCTGTTGACCTGTGCGTCAGAAACTGCGCATGGTGTGGAATTTTACCCCCTACTTGTAAGTTAACAAGGCAGCCTGCTGTTATTTCATAGATGCTAGCAGAAGACGTGAGACTCCGAGGTCAGTGATGAAAGGCTTTATCACTCACTGCAAAAGTGTTAGAGCTCACGTTGGTTTGTTTGGTTCCCTTGCCTGCTTAGTTCCACAGGGACGATGGATAGGGCTCATCATGGACGCCTGCACATGCAGTGAGCTACATTCCAAAGTTTTGGCTTTCTTCTCATCTTTTAAATTCTTATATATATTGCAAACTAAAACTGAACTGCTGTACAATCGACCTTTACTTTCTCCTACCGGGAAATGCTTCCTGACTAAAAAACATTGCTCTCACCAGTATGCCTATCTATGATTTCCCCAGCTGGTAGGTCCATTAAATACAGGTAGTTCCCCCCATCCCACCCCATGCACCGGGAATGAAGCCTTGTCACAAAGCTGTCATGGTCTTGCTTTAAAGGAAAAGAAACTGGACTGATTTACTACTGTCCACACCGTGTTTCTTAAAAAGAACAATGTGAGCTTCTAAATGCTATTGGTAGGGGTCCCACCACAGAACTCTCTAGATGTGACAAATTGAATTTGTCCATGGCCCAGCTGCCTTCACTCTGTTATCAAAAGCTCAGCATTTGTCCCGAATCAGAAGAACGAGGACAAGTGGTTTGAGGATGAGAAGGAAAAGGAAAGAGAAGTTTATTACTCTGCCTGCAAAGGACGAGAACGGAGACTCCTGTCTGAAATGTCATCGTCCTACTAATAAGCAGAAATACAGAGTTTTTAAAGAGGAGGTTCTCAGCTTCAGGCAACTGCTATTTAACTATAGTTCAGGATCCTGATCATCCCATCTCTGCACCATCTTCCTGAAGACAATCGCTTGACCTTCACCCAGGACCAAGCTGAGCCATCTCCCCATAGCAGAAAGAACAAAAGACATGACCCCGCCCCTCCCAACCACTGGCCTGAGGCAGGGATGCAGGTTTTAGTTCTCAAAAAGGAGTGGAGGATGTTTTAGAGACAGAAAATAATTTTGCCGTTTTTTCAGGCCATTTCCTCTGTTATAATTCCTGCAGTTAATACTATAGTCACTGCCTAGAGTGGAGTCATGAGGAAGATAGTGTTACATTATTTGTTGCTAAAAGTTCCCAGACCCTCATTTATATGCACACCTCAATCAAACATGAAAATATGAACTATAAAAACATCAAGAAGGCAATCTGTTTCGGACTCCTAAATCTGTTCCTTTCCTACATTGTATTAAAATGTGATTAAGATTAAAAGATAAAGATTATGTATCCATTATCTTTCAAATAAGGAAATTTAAACTAATGGAGGTTATAAATTGCCAAAGATTAAAATCAAAAATGACTTCTATGGATTAAAATGCATTTGTTAAATAAATATAAAAGGGCAAGGTGATACATATTCACCAAATTGTTTGCTTTTCCTTATATTTAAATATTGTAAACTTCAAAGCACATTCTCTTGATGCTTTCCAAAATATGTATGCAGCCCTTCCTAAAGTTTATTGAGTTAGACTGTCTGACATAAATTCCTTCCTTCTTTTCTTCCTTCCTTCCTTCTCTTCTTCCTTCTTCCTTCCTTCCTTCCTTCCACAAACAGTAAGCTTTGAAAATATTCCAAGTACTGCATTTGTCACTAGAAATTAACCAAAAGAAAAATAAAGAGGGGAATAAGCAATATTTTAGCTCTCAAAATGAACAGGCAGATATTCAAAGTGCTAAGGTTTTCTGCCATAAATGGTAAAGTTGCAATTAATTTTCTCTCCCACACAAATTTTATAGGTTCTTTGGTTCAGAAGGAAATTATACATCAAGTGAGGTGCTTTCCTTTTGCTATATATGGCAGTTAGTTTTTACTGCAAAAAAAAATTAATGTGAAAGTAGAAAAGTAATGGAAAACACTTTTTATAGCTGACTTTGCAGAGCATTATATCACAATTTGATTAATGCACCTAGTTAACATTTAACTGTCTTAAGAGAAATATTTTTCTTGTTTACAGCCCACATTTCTTCCTTCCCCCAAGCTTAATTTAATGAGAAAACTCCCACTGATATAATTGTTAATGCTTGAGAATTTTTGTTTCTGTTCACAAAGCATGAGATACATTTTTATGTGCTATGTACTATATGTGTTGAAGCAGCAATAACATTTCTCATAGCCTTGCAAAAATAAAACCTAAACTAGTGTGGTGATTTCAACAGCAAAAATCCTAGATTTAATTAATAGCAAAGAGCTACTCTTCCAAAGATTAAGTGAAGATTTTATTTAAGTCCAACTCAGCAAAGAAAATTGGGTTCTTAATTGTTATTCGGTATCTGTCTTGTAGATTCCTAATGACTTCATTTTATTATCTGGTAGCAAAATTTTACTGAAAGTAATTTTCTGATTGACTTGCATTCTGACATATGAATCATTAAAAAATAAAAGTTAATTAATCGAACTTTATTGTAACCAGCACTGTGCATACTGCAATCTCTAGCAGGAACATCTGCGTGAGAAAATGGTTCTTGCAGACTATTTTAACAAGGCTACCTGGATTCAACTTGGGTATAAATATGCATGAAAAGTACACTAATTAATCAAAAACAGATATTTCTTTTTATAATTAAAAGTTTCGAATATGTGAAGATTTTCTTGGCAAACTCAAATTCGTGAATTATCCTTATTGTTACAAAAGGGTTCATTTCTTTAGAGAGAGTTAGCTGCAGACTTTATCTTCCTGACAAAGAACATTATCAATTTATTTAAAAAATTCATTTAAAAATACTTGAAATTAAATAATATTTACTGAGCACCTCTCAGTATGTTTTTTTTTTTTATTGTCAGAATGCACAACCGAAAATAATGTTAATACATGTTCTTGGTGATGATGCACAGGTTTCTGCAGATACATATTTTAAAGTTTCACCAAGCATTTTTTAATCTTTTTTCAGGTTTTATATTTAGAATATGTCTTAGACAAATAAAATTATGTTCAAGAATGAATTGATATTATTTCTAAGGGGTAAGGAAATTAAAATACGTTACATAGCATATTTGAATCTGTAAGCCCTTACATTTTTTTTTTAGCTAGACGGAGGGAATAATTGATGATAATATAGAACTTTGATCTTTACGTTTATATTGGATAAAATCTCTTTACAAATTGAGTTGTTATAAAACACATAGTAAATGTAGTTGCTACAGTTTACAATCAACTAGGCATGTTCATTAGCAATCTTCCTTACCTAATTTTATTTATAACTTCATGTTTTTAATTTTTAAGCCACAGAAATGGAGATGCCAAGGTTCATAATCAGGCTCTCCGGTATTAAACTAATTCTACTGTTTTCAGTGTGAACTTGGATTTCTGGAAACATCCAGTGTCTGCGTGCAGAAAGAGGGAAAAACGGACTCTCGAGGGAGGGTCTCCAGAGAATACAGGAATTCAACCCACTCGAGCAATCAGCCTGTTCTGTAGCCTTTGTCTGTGAGGCCCCTGGCTACTCAGCTGGCCAACACTAGCCCCTGGCAGACCCTGGCAGCCTATAGAGTGAGCTTTGCTCTTCACCAGTCTACAGTCTCCACCCGGGAAGAGCTAGAGCTTCTTACCGTAAGCTGCAACCTGCCTGTGCGCCTGACAACTCACCTCCTTTCCCTCTGCTGCCCCGCGTTGCAGAATACACCGGTGCGCTCCTCACCTGGCGCAAGCGATTAAATTCCCACTGCTCAAGACCCCCATTCTCGTGGAGAGTCCTTCGCCAGGCGAACGAACCCCAGTCTTTCAGGTAACAAATCAAGCAAACACGTGGAGATGAAAGTTTAGAGGCGAATCCATAAGCCCTAAAGACCCCGTGTGTCTTGCCCATGGCAGGCTTTTCAGAGTAGCGGCGCCCGAGCTGCTGAGTCGTGGATGGCTACGCGGGCGCAGGTAACCAAGCGCAGGGAGCGAGGGGGTCATCCCGCTGGCCCAGCGGGGCTGGGTGCAGACTCCGGGGTCAGGAGTGACGCTGGAGAAGTCAGCATTAATTCAGAGTTCCACGAGAGGTGACTGTGGAGCAGGTTAAAAATTGCGTTTTATTGTTAAGGGCGGACTCTGAAGATGGCCGCTGAGATACTTTATTACCTGAGTGGTGTTCTCGGAAGAAGTCCCAGCTCATGTGAAAATTTTAAAACTTGCCCCTCTTAGTCATCTCTCTGTCAGGAGCGAGGCTTTTCCTTCCTCCTGCCATCTCGCCCTTAGGCTCTTCCCTGCCGTTAGGAGTTAGGAGACTTTCCTGTCGTTTGTCGTGGAATGCGTGACAGGGACCTCCGGGTGAGTCTGGGTGGATACTGAAGAGCAGCAGCTGAAATGGAGAGATTAACGAACGGGCCACTGCCGACAAGTGGCCTTCAAGCGACAAGAAAAGGACCCTGCTTATTAATAAATGACTAAAGAAAAAATAAACAAATAGACCACTCTGTGTTGCTGCCGCGGCCTACGGCATGTCCGGGGAACAGGTGACAGGTGACAGAAAATGGTGACTCCGGGAAGCTCTGGCTCCACAGCCTGACAGCCGCCTGCCCACGCGCCCTCTGCACCCCTCGCTCTCCCCCTCTCTGCTGTGCATGGAGAAGACCCCTTTTTCTAAGTTCCTTCTGCGTCATAACTGTTTGGAAGTAGCTATTAGTATTAAAATGCAAGTTTATCTGGCCTAAATCAAGTGAATTGGTTTCTCTAGAGACCATAGGACCTGCACTATTGCATTTTTTGAAAACCTTCCTTGTTATTTTTATGTGCACTTACCTTTAGGAACCAAAGTAATAAAAAATATAGAGGGTCTTTACTGCTCACAATGGGGTAGAAAAAAATTTTTAATGTGGGGATTTGAGTAATAATTCTTACGAAAATTCATATTTACTTACAAACCCCCACACACAATTGACTAATTATGTTAGAAGTTCAAAGTTTATTCCTACAGTTAGTCTGTTTTTCAAAATACAGTCTTCAAAGTCTCTGCATCGTCCTGACTTGAGAGTCCTATTAAACACACAGATTGCTGGATTGCCTATAAAGGTTCCGATTCAGTGTCCTGGAGTGTGGCCAAGGAATTTGCATTTTAACAAGCTCCCCATTTTACCTTAAGTGTCTAGAAAGTTTGCAAATATTTTGTTTAGAGGAGAGAGAACTACACTTGAACTTGAGATCTGTTCCATCCTCCCTATGGGCTTGCTGTAAGAACTATTGAGTGCAGTTTCTTCATCTGTAAAGTTAGCTTAATAATATCTGTCTTAAATTATTATGATAAAGATGGAAATGGAGGTATTATATTGAAAGATACTTAGCAGACAATACAGAACTAAAATAATATTAAATTGTTAATAGGCAAAAGGAATAAGAAATGGGTGTATAACAAAGAAATGAAACGGGGGACCTTCAAAATAAAGTTGGCTCCGTTCTTTGTCATCCTCTGAGACCCATTTGGAAGATTTTATCCTCCAGTGCTGACTTTTGGATATGCCTGACTTATACACCATGACACAACAGAAAGTTAAATCAATCCAGTTTTCTCTTCAGCTTTATAAAGTGAGATGCTCACTCTACCCTCCCTTCCTGCTGCCTCACTCCATTGGTAAATGGATCAAATTCACCACTATAACCTGAAACAGTGATGAAGTGCACGGGATCCAGGGAAAGCAAACACTACAAAAGGTTATTTTTGCTCAGAAAAAACAAACAGGAGGTGTTCACTAGCGTATTTTAAGTTAGATGAATGTTTACTCTATAAAATCCTAAGAATAAGAGTTGAAAAAGAGCAAAGACAGAAATGTAGAGAAAGATCTCTTTTAACATTTTGTCCCTAACTTACAATGTAAATGGATAAGATTTCCATTATTTTCTTTCAGTTTCTGAAATAAACTACATAATTTGCTATTTCTTTTAGTATTTTAAGTAGTATGTTCTTACACTTTATGAGGGAAAAGTGAACATTACTCTCTAATATTCAGGGTTTTTAAAAATCATATTTCTTTATATTTATCAGATGAATCTTCTTTGAGCTCTATCTGCCTAACCAGCAAAAATTCAGTCTTGGCTGTCGATTTGGAGCAGGCAGTGGACGAATAGCCTAACTAGCCATACCCAACTGCAGGACAAGAAAATGTCCCCAGGATTTTACATAGTCTGGAATATTTCAGGAAGAGCCCTCTGATTTTAAGACTACATTTATCCTAAACATTTGTACCCACCCCCCATAATATGCTGAAATTTAAAAAAGATTACATTGGCCTCTTAATAACTAAACTGATAATTATCTAGGCAAGCAAGGTCAAGGTCAGTAGTATTGCTGTTTGCAGTCCACCTACAGACACAGGAATGTTGTCAGAGGGTACCTGCTCTAAGCCTGTTGTTCAGTCTTCCCAGGCTAATTTCCATAGGAGGACTTGTCTCCTCCCAAGGACACAAGAAGAGACTAGGGCACTTGTATCCACCACTTGAACACTGCACAACCCTTTGTGTTCCTAATAACTACAGGAATTTCCCTCCCCCACCCTTCCTTTTAGCTGAGTCTACTTCTTAAATCCACACAAGCACTCAACACTCTCGCCGTCTCTGGCACTGTGGAATGATTTTCAGAGGCTGGTGTCTCTTTCCCGGGATGAGTAGGGAAGGTAGTTGTTAAGAGCATAGGTTTTTTTTTCCTTAATAGTTACACTTTTATATAATCTAACTCTATACTTGTAAGGTAGATCAGTTAGCAACAACTTCTCTGGGTTTTTTGTTTGTTTGTTTTTCACAGAATGTTTTTAGTTTGTTTTGAAACATAGTGTTGCTGGTTATACATAATTTTGGTTGACTTTCAGCCCTGTGAATATGTCATCCAACTGTCTTCTGGTCTCCCATTGTTTCTGATGAAAAGTCAGCTGTTAATCTTATTGGGATTCCCTTGAAAATGATTTTATTTTATTTTATTTTATTTGAGCTCTCAAGATTTTTCTCTTTGTCTTGGCATCAGCATATTGATTATGATGTATCTGTGTGTTAATCTCTTGGTGTTTATCATATTTGGAGTTTGCTTCTTGGATGTGTAAATTAATGGTTTTCATCAAATTAGAAATGCTTACATCTATGATTCTCAAAATAATTTTTCTGCCTTTCCCTTTTTTTTCTTCTTCTTCATATATCTCAGAATGCATATATTGGTACAATTATCAGTGTCCCACATTTGTCTGAGGCTCAGTTTATTTTTTTCCTTGTTTTCTCTCTCTGTTGTTCAGGCTGCAAAACCTTTTGATACATTTACATGTGTACTTATTTTTTCTTCTGCCAGTTTAATAGGTTTATTATATATATGAACTCCAGAATTTTCATTTGATCTTTTTTTATAATTTCTGCTTCTTTATTGATATTCTCTATTTGATAAAACACTGTCGTCCTACCTTTCTTTCGTTCTTCAGACCTGATCTTCTTCAGTTCTCTGAGAATATTTATAAAATGGGGGCCCTGAAGTGTTTGCCTGCTAAGTCCAACATCTTGAGCCCTTCAAAAGCTGTTCTATTGCTTGGTGTGTGTTTTCCTCCATTTTTATTGATCATCTTTCCTATTTATTTGTATATCTGATAATACTTTGTCAAAAATGGGACATTTTAGATAATATATTTTATTAATATCTGTGAAATTGATTCCTCCATCCTAGGAAGTTGATATTATTATTGTTTGCTTGGGAATTTATTTATTTGATCAGTGACTATTTCTATTTCTCCCACATTATTCAGCCTCTAATGTCTGTACTCAGATATTTTTTCTTATTTTTAATCTTTTAGCCTGGCTACTTGGGGATCATGCCTAGGTCAACATAAGCCAATTATTTGTAAAAGATTGTGTTTAATCCTCCCAGCCAGTTACAGTATTACCCTTTACCATTGGATAGTGTATAAGGTTTACATTTTTGCCTCATGTTTAGCCAGAGACCAGTAGCTTGGATTTCCCTGCACCAGTCACTCTTGAGAGGGCACAGCTTTGGACATGTACAGTCTTCCAGACCACCAGGGATGCATGTTATTTTATTTTTATGCCTGGCTTCCTAGGATTGGCCCCTGGGTCAGAATATTTCATTGTTCAGTCAGTGGCAGTGGCACAATTATGCTTAAATTGTAGTGCCATATGGCATCAGTCCTTGTTGATTCATTTCTGTGTGGCTTGGGGCATCTTTTCAAGTCTGTCCCATGTCCTCCTCTGATTGCTCTTTGGTGGGTGCAGCCTAGCATTTGTGCACGATCTTTATTATCCCCAGAGTTGACTGTGATCCCCATAGAGTCCTTTTTCACAATCTTTTTCTCTGTTTCTCTCTGTTAAAACTCTGATTTTTCTGCTGTTTTATGTGTTGCTTTTTATATCATGGAGCTAGGAGTACCCTCTTAATTGCTGTCCACTAAAATCTCCATTGCTTTTGGTAACATGCTAGTTCATGGAATTCTCTAAGCACTGTTCTAATAAATGTTAATCCTCTCAGTTAGAACTGTGAACACCTTTGTCCTCAAGCCTGTTTCTCTGACCTATCTCTCACCTAGGCAGAATCTCTGCCACTACACAAGAGTCAGGGTGAGATAGCACTCCACTTCTCCCAATATAACACCTCAGCTCTACCTGCAACTAGTGGTGGGGTGGTGACCCTTAGTCTTCTTGGTATGCCCCTCTCAGAATGAAAGCACCATTTTATGAAAGCCAGAGTGGGAGTGATTAGGACCCAGTATATTCTGCTTGGGGTAGAGCTTTCATCTTGTAACTGTGGCCTGAGTAAAGAACAGAGATGCATCCTACTCAGTTGCATCTACATAGAATAGAGCTTCAGAAGCACTGGGGACTGGACC
>CAUYRT010016696.1:0-25043 GCA_963574885.1 Lepilemur ruficaudatus
CCTCAGCCTCCCAAGTGGCTGGGACTACAGGCATGTGCCACCATGCCTGGCTAATTTTTTCTATATATTTTTAGTTGTCCAATTAGTTTCTTTCTATTTATAGTAGAGACGGGGTCTCGCTCTTGCTCAGGCTGGTTTCGAACTCCTGACCTTAAGCGATCTGCCCGCCTCGGCCTCCCAGAGTGCTAGGATTACAGGCGTGAGCCACCGCGCCCTGCCTCTCCTAAAGATTTTTATAAGCCAATTTTACTAATCATCTCAGTAACTGATAACTCAAATTCCAATTAAGTCATTCTGATAATATTGAAAAATTGTAAAGGCATTCATATTTTTCCCATGAAGTTAATAATTCAAAATAATTATCTTTCTCCCTCCAATTTTAATACATGCATTCAATTCTATTAATATTTTCTGGTAATACTGAATGGTACTTCCAGAAATGGTAAATGATAGTAGTAATAATGGTCATCTTTGTCTTATTATTTACTAAAAATTCTTCTAATTGTTTCCTTATTGCACCTGGTGTTGGCTTTATTATCTATTGCATTAAGAAATTAAATACATATCTGTTTTATTAAGAATTGTTATCAAGATTGGATTTAAAATCTTGTCAGAAATTTGGCCTCAATAAAAATTACAATGTAAATTTTCTTTTTTTTTTTTAGCAATTACTGTTGAGAATTGTATTTAAAATTCTCTTTTATTGAACCATTCTCTATGTTTAGTATATGCATTATTCTTTTAATGTGTTGCTGTATTCTGTTTGCTAATGTTTTTGTTAAGTGTTGTGCAGTAATATTCAAAATAAATTTGTCTGTAGTTTTAGTGTGTGTGTGTCTTTATTGGGCTTTTCCACCAAGGTCATACTAGCTTCAAATTTGGGGATAAGTTCATTGAGTGATAAGAGATTATGTTCATTCCCTTTTTAACTAGTCTCTGTCTTCTTTCTGGCTAGTGACTAAGCTCAGGGTTCTGCAGTCCAGTGTGAAATAGCAGCACATGGTAAGTGATATTCTATAAAAAACATTAATGTGACTGAAATCTCTTGGAAAAAATAACTCCTTCACTGTCTTCATCAAAAGAATGTTATAATTAATGTTTAAAGTATAATAATACATGTGTTGGTATGGAAGGAAAAACAAAAGGCAATTTGGTTGAAAACTGTTTTTACCTTCTTTCCTGCAGAGTCATGTTCTTGCTCACCCTGCTGTGTCCCTGGAAATGACCTTCAGTACTAGTTCAAGGGGATGAAATATTTATCCATCCTACTGTTTTCCCCACTCACCCTCCATTTACCGACTGGTCTCTGTAACAGTCTCCTCACTCACATCCTTCTGTCCACCACCACTGTGGAAAGCCTTCCCATCAAACTGCAGCCCTTCCCACCCAGCCTCTGACTGCATGTCATCATTGCCGTGTTTGAGACCGTTCTACTGTGCATCTTCCCATTTCCGTTTATCTTATTTCACATTGTTTTCTAGGCCCTTGGGCAGATTTCTTGTTCTTCATCTCTTGAGGGCTGAGATTGCGATTATTTATCTTTGTGTTCTCTGCAGTGTGTAGCACAGCATTGTCTTCATGGGTATTTATCCTGCAGTTTTTTAAAAAATTATACTAAAATCTTGAATCTCTAATAGACTCTTTCACCTTTTTAATATACATGTCCAATTATTGTAACACAGAAGACATAGGGAAGGGCTACCATAAGAACTTATATAATCTTCCACCCTTAGAAAGAGGAATGGGCAAGAGTGGATATTAAAACTTTTATAGACTGTTCCTTCATGATCCCTAGGTCAAAGTCACTGATAAATAAAGTAAAATATTGATAATAGTTGATGGAAAATTTATTTTTTGCCAGTCATGACATGAGGACAGTTGTGAGTAAAACCACATTCTAGTAAGTAGGCCAGTTTTGACCCTTTCCCATTTTTTACAGCCCTTAGAGTCAGAAACATGCAGTTTAGCATTTAACTCAATCACTCATTCATTCATTTATTCAACACATATATATTGAGCATCAACCACATGTTGACTATTATGCTCTCCTTTTGAGAGACAAATAGAATAAAACTCAAACACTAGCATCAAACTGCTTTTAGTCTAATGGGAGAGAAATTTTTTTTAAAGTCAGTAATTAGAAATTTCTATAAGTTATGATGAAATTACAGTAGGCAGAAAATGATAGAAGCATACTTGGTGGAAACTTCAAATGTGACTTTGGGTCAGAGAAGACTTGAGCTGGACTCTGAAGGATGACTGGAGTACCTAGACGAAGGTGAAGTATATTCCAGGAATAGGAAATAGCACTTGTAAAGGTATGGGGAAAAAAGCAACATACATTTGTAGAATTATAGATTGTAAGTGTGATTCCACAGGAAGCAGACTCTAACATGGTGATTTGCAACCAGGAAGTCTATTGAATATGTTCTTGGAATCACTACTGGTGGATGAAGGGTGGAAGCAAAGTGGAGGAAGCAGGATTGGGTACAGGGAGGAGTTGAACTGCAATGCGTTGCAAACAGGTTTCAGCTATTGCTATAGGGAGCTCTGGAACTAGGATGGCCTTTCAGAGTTGACCCTCTTTGAGGAGAGGGGAATTGGTCTTTGTTCCCCCACGTCAACCAGTCATCAGACATGTTGCCCCCAGCAAGGGAACATGATCTCAGACAATGGGGCTCTTTGGCCAAGGGATTTCTCAGAGACTACTCATCTCAGACCTCTCAGCTACTAACATTCCCAGCAGATGGGAAAAGAGTGTTTCAGCCTTGCAGTGGGGAGGGGTGGTCCAAACAGTGTCCTGCAGCATCTACCTATGACAACAGGTACGTTGTACATCTAGAATAAAGACTGTTCAAGGAGAAGTGGTAGAAATTGTGAATAGATAGTAGGTGCAGACCTAGTAAGGAAAGTTCCCTTGAGCTTTGCGAAAAAGTTCAAAACTGTGGTGACTTATTGAATCAAGAGAGTGGTATTGCTCCAACAGAATTATATTAATAGGTGATGAAACACAGAGAGTCGTTATAAATAAGAGCAGGCCATCTGAGTTGAAGGGTATAACTGGGAGTTGACGGCTATTGGGAACCCCAGCACATGGGTCAAGTAGTCCTGTGTTTAAAAACTTTAAAAAAGATTAAGGATCTTCCATAACATGCAGTTGGGCCTTGAGAATGACACTGCCCTAGGGGATTGCGTTCCTCATAAGCAAGTACACTGGGGCCATCACCTGCTGGGTCAGAAGTAAAGACCAACAGGAAGAGGACAATAAGTCATGCCACCAACATACAAAAAAAGGAAAATAGTGTTCACAATTCCTCAGCCACAACCCCTGAAAAATAACGACAGAAAAGATGAGAAAGGAAACAGGGACAGGAAGGTGTGTATGAGGCAACTCCCTTCCCCATTCCAAAACAGTAAAAATATCTAAAACTCATATAGCACTTATAACATGGTAGGCATGCTCTGAGTGCTTTAAATGAATAGCTTATTTAATCCTCACAACAGCTTTGTGGGGTAAGTACTACTTTGCAAATGAGAAAACAGAGACAGGGGGTGACCTGCTCACTGGTTACATAGCTACCAAGTGGCAGAGCCAGGATATAAACTCATGGAGTCTAGCTGCAGAGCTGCTGGTCTAAGCACCAAGCTATACTGTGTCTACCCTAAAACGAAAAATCTTACCTGCCCTGGGGATCAGGAAGAACTTTGAACAAATTACGAAGTCAAAGATTTTAAATAAACAGAATTCAGTATTAACCATAGTAATGAAACTGTTTTAACAAACAAAAGAAATGGAAAATTCGTGGAATCAGACTTAGAATGGTCAGCAAGTGAGATAGCAGGGAAAGGAGGAATGAGGGAGTTAGTAGAGAAGAAGGGCTGAGCACAGTGGCAACAGTTACAGGAAAAAATAGAACCATTTTCTACATATATACCTTAGAGGCTGAGATTTCTCAATAAATAGAATGTTATTAACATTCCTATAGCTGCACTGCCTATTGCTAGAAGGATGCATAGGAAACCAGTAGCAATTGTGGACTCAGGATGGGAGATAGGAAAGATGTGGAGACAATGTACACTGTTTACCCTTTTGTACTGTATTGCACACGTACATGTACTTTTTTAAATGATTAAACAAATAGGGCATGATACTTTAAAAATTCATTCAAGGAAATGCATCTATCTGTTTCATGGCTATATCAAACTACGTATCTATGTCTAAATTTGTAATTCATCTCTTGTTCTTGTTAAGGAGCTGTTTATTATCCACATTTGTAAATGTCACTCACCCTCAAATATTCCATTTTATCTTAACTTTTATTCTTTATTTTCTTTTAGCTTTTATTTTTACATCATTGAATTGTTTTTCTTTGTCTCTAATCCACCTAAAATCTCTCTTCATTTCCCTAGTGCAGAAGGGGAGTCTTAATAAAAATAAATAGAAAAAAAAAAGATGATATCTTCCTGTGTGGATTTTAAACTATGTTTTTACTAGTAGGAATTGTAAAATATAGACTTGCCATCAGTGAGAGATGATCATACTAAATTTTGATGTAATTGAATTTATATACTGTTAGAAATAGAATAGTCCAAACAAAATCATTGCCAATAGGGTGGTGAGTTTTATTGAAAATATAAAATGTACAGAAAATTTAGAAATCCCAAAGAGTTAATTGATGATATTCCAACAGCAGAAACCAGTGTATTAAATCCACCAATTTTTTTCTAAAGGCATAACAAGAATTAGTGAAGTAGCTGTTAAATATGCATAGTAAGAACATGGCCCTAAGAAGGCAAAAACTGCACTACCACTTCAGGTCTTAACTTGTTTTCTGTCAGCATACTCTACATTCCCTTAGCTGTGGAAGAGGTCAAGTCCCAAAACTAAATTATATTCAAAAGAATGACAAAGACTTAGGTTGGAAATAGGAATTGTGTACAGAAAATAGGAGATAGTGAAATGGTTCGTGGGAAACAAAACAAATTTGTTTGATGTAGAGGTCAGGGTTTGAGTCTCAGCTGAGTTCTTGCAAGCATTCAGGCATGTCTAGATCACTCACCATTCAAGATGAGGCAGGACTGGCAAGATGGAAGGGACTGCAAGGAAAGACAGCCTAGATGAAAAGTATTAAGGTGCATTCATGCGATTCCAGGACAGTGGGATAGTTTCAGAGGTTGATAAGTGAGTCTCACTGTAGCACAGTCCCAGCTGCTAAGTTTCTTTTACAACAGTAAAAAAAAGCAAAACAATGATGTTAGAAATGATGAGGGTGAGTCAGGTCACCGGTGATTTTAACTATAAAGTGCATGCACCTTTTGTGCAGACCCAGGCTCTTTGAGAAACATTGAGTGTCAGCAGCCATGGGACTATACTAGCAGGCACTACTACCAAGGCCTTTGACAGATGGCAGAGGGCAGCAGCAGCAGCATCTTTGGACTCCAGCAGGGGTAGGCAATGCCATCACATCAAATTACAGCAGTATGGGAGATATCATGCTAATCTTAAACTACTGTAGATAGCTCAGATGTGTAACAAAATCTTTTATAATCTAATAAGGTAATTCTATCCAATTATTTTTCCTTTTTAAAAAAATGTATTGGCTACTTTAACTCATTCAGACTTTCAGAGGAACTTTAGAATATACTGTCAAATTTCTTCCACAATTTCTTTTGACATATTGATTAGAAGCACTAAATTTATTGATTAATTTTTTGTATAATTTGCTTCTTTAAACTATTGTCATCAAGAACATTTTTTTCTTTCCATTTACTTGAATCTATAGTAAAATTTTTTTCTTCATGAAGACTATATTTTTCTTCAGAGGTACTTTATAAATTATATTGTTATTGAATGTAAAACATCATTTGCAAATATTTTCTCTCAATATATGGCTTATCTTCTTTTTCCTAATGGTGCTTTTTGAAGAACAAAAGGTTTTAATTTTGATCAAGTCCAATTTATCATTTATTTTCCTTCGGTGGGCCATACTTTTGATGCTGTATCTAAAGAAAATTTTGCATAACCAAATGTGACCAAGATTTTATCCTATTTTCTTCTAAAGGTTTTATAGTTTTAGCTCTTGACATTTATATCTATGATCCATTTTGAGTATTTTTATATAGGTATGAGGTAACAGTATACATTTATCTTTTGGCATATAAATATCCATTGTCCCACTGTCATATTTTTAACACAGAATCTCATAGCATTGGCCTGCACAGTTTCTAACTTTAAGAATTTAAAGAGATTTTCTTTGTGAAGTGTATGTGTGAACATTTTACAAAAGTAATATGCTCTCATTTAAAAAATTCATGCAATATAGATGAGTCAAAAAATTTATCACCCTAAAAATAGCTATCACCAATTATTATTCCAGCCATTTCTCTGGGTTACAAGTCACAAGTCATTTTCTCTTAAAAAAAAAAAAAAAACTTTGAAGATGTAACTTACATTGTATTCTGGTATCCAGTGTGACTGATGACGGTGGTCTGATTCTCTAGCTTCTATCACTTGTTTTCTCCTCCATAAGCCTTTAAGATTTATCTTTATCTTTAGTAAACTGAGATTTTATAACAATCTGTCTAGAGGTATTTTTTAAATTCAAATATATTAAGCATTCACTCATGTTTTCAATCTAAAGACCCCAGCCATTTATTCTTTGACAAATTATATTGCACTATTGATTGAACAATTTTCCTCCTTATGTGTTCTCCATTATTTCTTTCTGGGATTTCTGCTATTTAGATACCGAATGATAACATCTTAAGAAATCCCATGATCTGATGGCTTTGAAATTTTTGACTCCTCAATATCTTACACTACATTTTCTCTATCCATTCACCCATGGAAGGTTACTTAGGTAGATTCTATATCTTAACTATTATAAATAATGAATACTACAATGAATATGGGAATGTAGATGTCTCTTTGGGATCCTGATTTTATTTTCTTTGGACATACATATATACTCACAGGTTGGATTGATGAATCATTTACAGTGCTATTTTTTAATATTTAGAAACCTCCATACTGTTTTCCATAATGGCTGTACCAATTTACATTCCCTCCAAGAGCATCCAAGGGTTCCCTTTTCTCCGCACCCTCACCAACACTTGTTACCTCTTGTCTTTTTGATAATAGCCATCTTAACAGGATGTTACCCATCCTAACAGCCACCTACATTTAAGTGAGGGGATATCTCATTGTGGTTTTAATTTGTATTTCCCCAGTGATTAGTGATGTTGAACATTTTTCACATATCTGTTGGTCATTTGTATATCTTCTTTGAAAAAATGTTTATTAAGGTCCTTTGTCCCATTTTTAAATTGGGTTACCTGTTTTTTTTCTATTGAGCTCCTTATACACTTTGGAAATTAATACCTTACCATATATATTGTTTGCAAATATGTAATATTTTCTCCCACTCTGTAGATTGCCTTTTCATTTTGTTGATTGTTTCCTTTGCTGTACAGAGCTTTTTAGTTTGATGTAGTCCCATTTGTTTACTTTTGCTTTTGCTGCCTGTGCTTTTGGTGTCTTCTCCAAAAAGTCTTTGCCAAGACCAGTGTAAAGGAGGCTTCCCCTATGTTTTTTTCTAGGAGTTTTATGGTTTCAAGACTCACATTTAAGACTTTAATCCATTTTGAATTAATTATGTATATATTTAATATTATAAGGGTCCAGTTTCATTTATTTGCATATGGATACATAGTTTTCCCAACACCATTTTTTATTGAAGAGACTACCCTTTGTCTATTGTATATTCTTGGCTCTCTTATCAAAGATTAGTTGATTTATATGAGTGCATTTATTTCTTGGTTCTCTATTCCATTCCATTGGTCCATGTGTTTGTTTTTATGCCAGTCCATACCATTTTAATTACTGTAGCTTTGTATTATAGTTTGAAATCAGGAAGTGTGATGCCTCTGGCTCTGCTCTTCTTTCTCAAGATTGCTGTGGCTAATTGAAAAAAAGAAGTCTTGAAAAAAGAATGATAAATTCTTACTGGAATCTCTTTAATTATCACTCTTAAAGTTATATTAGATAGCTGTGCATTGACCTGTAGTGGCTCTCATTTTATAACATGAATTTAGTCATTCTTTAGTAAGACCTGATTTCAATTGCCCTTCTGGAATTTTTATAGGTAGATTCCACACTGAGTAGAGTGCACTTAACAGTTACAGTGGTGTACAGAAGTGTACCTGGTAAAGAGCATCCCTAACAAAATGCTGTCTGGAAATGGTAATTATATAAGCATAGTTGGCTGTAAAAGACCACAATTTAGGCCAAAATCCTACTGTGGTTTTAAATTACAGTCATCTGATCTCAGTACATGAACTCTTAATCTTATTTTTTAATCTGATTTGTTTCCTTTAGTCTCTGTAAAAGGGAGAACTACACATAATGTTATAAGCTTCAGTGGTCTGTAATCATTGTTTCTTGTTTTTCCCCCATGGTACTTAGATGGATGTAGCTAACAGCCTATATGATGTATACTCAGGCATCTTAAGTCATCAATCTATGATCTTGGCCATGAACTCAAGGTATGGTAAGCTGTAAAGCTCTCTCGTTTTACTGACTGAATGTGTTTTAAATGTTATATAATTTAAATAACCATAATTGTAAAAAATTGTAAAATTATCCCAAATTCCACCATTCTAATCTAGCAATTGTTGTTAATATTTCTTTCTCATACTCCTTCCTATCTTTCTTTATTGCATATACAGGCAAATAATCTTTTTAGTTGTTGATGGGCAAGTTTCATTTGTCATCAGTTTGAAGATGCATCCCAATGTTACAAATATTAAAAAGTGAAAAACATTATCAGTGATAAGAAAATAATTGGCAGTAATATAGTTCAACTGTCTAAAGTTTAGCATGGCTTTGTGGACATGGCTGGAATGTAACCACTCTTTGCATTATTATGGAGAACTGTATTCTGATTTCTAAATAACTGTTTATAGATGATATTTATAAAGAAATTAATTCCTTTATATTTAAATAATCATTTTCATTTTAAGGGAATATTTAAGACCTGTGTGTCATATAAAGCCAAAGCTGAACCTTATTTTCTCTTATTGCTAAGGAAAAGCCACTAAAGTGAGATTACATTTGTTCTCTCATCAATTTAGTAATTATATTCTTTTCTTCCTAGCTTTGTGGACCCCTTATTGCAATTTGAAACTCAATTGAAGATAATAGAGTCATCCTTTAAAATGTTAGTTGCCATACCAAGTCTTGACAAAGTAAAATATTTGGGGACTAGTGATGATGATGTTGAGGATGTGGAGGTAAGATTTTTCTTCTTTTAAAGATAATTAGACATTATTATGCACCACAGCAATCCTGCAGAATGTGTCTCAGTAGGTCATGATCTTTGCAGTCTTCCTCTTCACTGTTTTTAGATAAAATAGATAAATAGTATCTTCTAGCACTAATTTTTACCCCTAGACTCCTTGTTGATTCTACAACCCATGGGATTTTAATGGATTATTTAAGATTTATTGGAACAAATGAATGAAGATATTTTTGATTAATTGGTTTAGCAAAGGCAGGGAGTTTACTGGCAAGTGCTTCCTAGAAGGGAATAGGAAGCAGAGAAAGGTGGAAGTAGGAAGAGTCCTATATAAGACTAGCAAATGTCAGCAGTTTCTATTTCTTCAGCATTGCTATGTAGTGAATTTGCTCTATGAGATAGAGAAGCAATTAATAGCATATAGTATTGGGTGGGGTCCCATCAGTGTAGACACTTCTCCTTTTTCTTACCTTTAGTTTATGGGGAGAATTTAGAACACACAGATGCTGTAGACATTGGGTAAAATTTTATCTATGGTTCGTTGACCAGTTGTGCAACATTTTTGTATTTCAGAATTTATACCATAATATTTTAAACACATTTGAAGACACTCTTTTGATCTTAGTTTCTAAAGACCTCTACAAACTACAGATCTTAAAGGTAAAATATGGGAAAATAAGTAGTTTTGTTTTCTTATCATAAATCTGGAGAGCTCACTATGTTTCACTTATTTTCCATTTGCCATATTTGAATCTCCTTCAAGTATTTGGGTGAAACTTCTTTTAAACCCAACGGAGTGACATTATTCCCAAAATGAAATCACTTCTCTTTGTGTGAATTACAGAGGCATAGTTTTAAGAATTCAATTTTGGGGAGATGGCATCAGCAGCCATCTTGAGAACCAAATCTTATGTGGCAATATATGGGTGAACACAATGTGGAAGAGTAGAGAATATTATTAGCCTAATCTACCTTCAAGTTTATATAACAATAAACTATGCTGTGACAGTGCCTATGTGCATGCTTCTTCCCCATAAACTCTGGTGCTGGGGTATCTTGTGTGCATCTGGTCTTCATGGATAGTACTGTATCTAAAGATGGCCTAACAACTTTCCAAAAAACCCCTTTTTACAACCCTCACTGTGTTTTTAACATCTCAACCAGAGATAGAAGACTACTCTGGAAGTCTTATAGTCTTCAATTTTGCATGTTCACATCAGAGGCCAACTATCTAGAAATACTGGGAAAACAGATTGACTTAACCTATCAGGAGCATTCATGAGTTGTGTAAATCATAAATACATCCAAGTAAAGAGGTTGGGGCAAGCTGGCTGACCAGAGACATTGGTTTCCTGATCAACTCAGAAAGAAGAAAACATTTTAGATGGAAAAAAAAAAAACATAGCTCAGGTGTAATTCTGAGGGAAAGGTGCCAGAATGTAGCAAAGATTCCATGGGAAGAAGTTGCAGAGCAGAACAAGAAGGAACAAGATTTTGGCAGAGGTCAACCCCTGAGAAACTTGGAGTCTTGTAGAAAGGGTAGGTGAGGGTTTTGTTTCTCCCCCCTTCACATCTCCAGTGGTCAGCAGGCTCCCAAACTGTTGGAGAGCTTCTCTATCCTCATGAGCCCAAAAGTTGCTGATGTCAGTGAACTGGAAGGTTCTTGAAAACAAAGCACTGGGCTGCCAGCCCTCTCAGGGTCACTCCACTTCACTACAGACCCAACCTGAGACAGTGGGCACCATACTGCTTCTCCATCCATTTGTGTGAATTTGTACTTCCCAGGGAGCTTCAGCCCCTCAGTTTTCATGTCACTGGTCCCCACACAAGCATATCCTGACTCCTGCACAGATTAATCGTGGCCACAGGGGCTGATCAGTCCCAGGAGAGCAGTGTGATCCCAGACCGTGGACATTCCATTGCCTTCCAGGGAGAGGGACAAAGAGGACCAGAGTGTCAACTCTCCTCCATCCAGATCCTTTTTCTCCCCATCCCTTCCCCTGCTCACTGCTGCTGAGTGACACAGGTGCCCCAAAGGGCGACTGAATCAGGGCTCTCAGAAGTGGCTGTTTTTCTTCTGTTGGTGTGCCCACCACACTGAGGCTTCCAAAGAGAGTAGAGCTCACATCTCTAGTCTTAAAGACCTGCAGGAAACTAAGGGGTGCTCAGACCCTGAGCTCCCTGCTTGCCAGCCTTCCCTGGTACTACTCATGTGGCTATTCCAGCAAAGCAGGGCATACCCTGACCGGAGGGACATTAAGGTTACTTGAGCACTCCACATGCAACTGGGGACCAGCACACTTCTCTCTGACATGGTCAGGGATTGAACTTGGGGAGCCAGGGGATAGGCCTGCAGGCCAGATCCCATAACCCCAGTACATGATTGTGTTGCTCAGAGACACAGAAGAGAGATTTGTGAACTAATCTTGGGAGGCAAGGGAGCCCATGTGGGCAGAACTGAAAGGGTAATGCAACATGGGTCTGAGCCACAGTGCACTCGTGGAGCATCCCTCTGCTACAGGAAAGCTGTGCTCTTGGCCCAGAGAGGGATCCTGGGCAGGGCAGCTTCCAGCCCACAATGCCATTGCTGGTGAGCTCAGCTAGTTTGGGCTCCTCTTTGTGGCCAGACGCTAGAAGGAGATCTCGGGATAAAGGAGGAGGGAGAAGGGCAAAAGGCACTCCTGAAAGCCAGTCTATGAATCCTGGATGGCCCCTCCCCCTTGAGAAGACTTTCTGGAATGGTGGGGCCACTTCAGCCCCTCCCTTGTCATTTTCCTCAGTGGCTTGAGAGCTGACCCTCAAATCCTGCCGAGACAGCACTTGTGGCCACATTTGTGGAGGCTGAACACCAGCTTGCCTGACCCAGCCCTTCCCAGCCTTACTTCTCCACCTACGTCTGCTGTAGTAGAGAATAAAGAGTCCCCTGGGAGCTCCTGGACCCCACCCACCATGTGGGACATCTGAGTGTTTCTCCTGATCACCTAGAGCCAGCCACAAGTTCCAAAAAGCAACACTGTAGCTAGTTTATTCTGGAAAGCACCACCTGCTGTTAGGGAGGACAACTTGTACAGCCCTTTACAGCATTTGTTGACTCAATCATACAGGGTGTGGCTGACTCTGATGCACAAGTACCACCTACTGTCTCAGAGATTAAACTGAGCATCCCAATGTAATTCACCCTGTTAAGAATAGGGCTGGGGAAAGAAAATATTTCAAAAACCTTCATCTTCCCTTGTCAACAAGATAGGGAATCTTCCCATGCACATAGTATACCACCACTACAGCCTAAAAATAACTAGCAAATGAGGAAACTACCACACTAAGGATCTATAACCAAGGTTTCCATCCAGAACCAAGACATTCATCAAAGTACCCAAAAGCAAAGCCAAAGGTCTTTCCCTAACATATGCTACTGACACACCCCTAAGAGTGATGGGGGGAAGCCTTATCTAAGCAAATAAAATCCAAAAATAAGAAGCATCGGCTGCTTCAGATGAAGGGAATCAGTGTAAGAACTCCAAAAGTATGAAAAATCAGAGTGAAAGGATACCTGCAAAGGAGCACACCAGCTCTTTACAATGGAGCCAAATCAAAATGAAAATACTGTAATGACAGATAAAGAATTTCAAATATGGATTGTAAGGAGGCTTAATGAAATCCAGGAGAAAATGGAAAATCAACTCAAAGAAACCAGAAAAACAGTTCAAGAAATGAATGAAAAATTTATTAAAGAGATAGATATATTCTTTAGAAGCCAAATAGACCTTCTGGAAATAAAAAAAAATCACTTAATACAAAAAACAGTAGAAAGTTTTAAGAATAGACTACACCAAACAGAAGAAAGAATTTCAGAGCTTGAAGATAACTCTTTCAAATTAACTCTGTCAAAAATAAAGAACAGAGAGACAATCAAGAGGACTGAACAAAGTCTATGAGAAATATAGGATTACATAATATGGCCAAATATAAGAATCACAGACATCCCTAGAATGAAGAATAAAAAGCACAAGGCCTGGAAAATCTATTTGAGGAAATAATTGAGAAAAACTTCCCTTGTCTGATTTAGACATCCAAATACAAGAAGCTCAGCAAACACCTGGGAAATTCATTGCAAAAAGGGAATTGCCAAGCCATATAGTTATGACAGTGGCCAAAGTCAACATGAAGGAGGAACTCCTATGAGCTGTGAGACAAAAAGGTCAAGGAACTTACAAAGGAAAACCCATCAGACTAATAGCAGACTTCACAAGAGAAACTTTACAAACCAGAAAGGAATAGGGTCTTATCTTTAGTCTCCTTAAATAGAATAACTGCCAGCCAAGAATTTTGTAACCTGCTAAACAAAGTTTCATAAATGAAGGAGAAATAAAGTCTTTCCTAGAAAAGCAAACACTAAGGGAATTTGTCACTACTAGACCCACCCTACAGGAAATGTTCAAAAGGGCATTATAAATGCAACGGCACAATAGATACCAACCAGTGCAAAAACACCCAAAAGTTATAGCTCACAGCTCTTACAAAACAATAGCACAGGGGGAAAAAATAAGATATCATCTAACATGTTGAACAGAAGAACATCAACATACGAATACTAACACTCAACATGAAAGTCTGAATGCCCCACTTAAAAAACATACACTGGCTGAATGGATGAAAAAACACAACTCAAATACTTGCTGTCTCCAAGAAACACATTTAAACCACAAACTCAAGGTAATGGAATGGGAAAAAAAGATTCCAAGCAAATGGAAACCAAAAACGAGCAGATGTAGCCATTCTTAAATCACATAAAATAGACTTTAAATTAATAATGGTTAAAAAAAAAGACCAAGATGATCGTTATATGATGGTAAAGAGAGCAGTTCAACAAGAAGACATAATCTTAAATATATATGCACCTATCACAGGAGCTCCCAGTTTCATAAAGCAAATTCTTCTATATCTAAGCAAAGAAATAAACAATAACATCTTAATAATCAGGGATTTCAGCACCCCACTGACAGAAGTGGATAGACCATTAAAGCAGAAAATGAATAAAGAAACACTAGATTTAAACAAAACCCTAGAACAAATGAAGCTAATAGACATTTACAGAATATTCTACCCCCAAACTGCTGAATATATATTTTTCTCATCAGCACATGGGACATTTTTCAAGATTGATCACATCTTAGGCCACAAAACAAGTCTCAACAAATTCAAAAACACTGAACTCATAGCATTTATATTCTCAGACCACAGTGGAATAAAACTAGAAATCAATTTCAAGGGAAACATTCAAATCTACACAAAGTCATGGAAATTAAACAACCTGCTGCTGAATGATCCTTGGGTCAATGATAAATTAATATGGAAATCAAAAGATTCTTTGAACTGAATGACAAAGGAAATATAAGCTTTCAAAATCTATGGGATACAGTAAAGGCATCCCTAAGGGGAAAGTTTGCATCCTTTAATGCCTACATCAAAAAGACAGAAAGATCACAAATTAACAACCTAATGTCATATCTCAACAAACTAATATTATAAAAGAAGAACAAACCAAAATCAAAGCCAGCAGAAGACAAGAAATAACAAAGCTCAGAGCAGAACTAAAAGAAATGGAAACCAAAACAAACAAACAAAAAAATAAAAAGCAGCAATGAAACAAAAGTTGGTTCTTTGAAAAGATAAACAAAATTGATAGGCCACTAAGCAGATTAACCAGAAATAGAAGAGAAAGGACTCAAATAGCCTCAATCAGAAATGAAAAAAAAAGACATTTCAACTGATACCACAGAAATATAAAATATCATCCATGAAAATCTCTATTCAAACAAACTAGAAAACCTAGAGGAAATAGATAAATTTTGGAAACACACAACCTCCCAAACCTGAATAAGGAAGAAACAAAAACCCTGAACAGACCAATAATGAGCAGCGGGATTGAAGGAGTAATAATAATCTCCCAACAACAAAAAAAAATCCCTGGACCAGGTATATTCACAACTGAATTCTACCAGACCTACAAAGAGAAACTGCCACCTATGCTACAGAAACTATTTGATAACATCAAGATGGGAAGAATCCTCCCTAACTCATTCTATGAATCCAACATCATCTTGATACCAAAGCTGGGAAAGAACACAACAAAAAATGAAAACTACACATTAATATCCATTATGAACATAGATGCAAAAATCCTCAACAAAATACTGGCAAACCAAAACCACCACAGTCAAGTGGGTTTCATCCCAGAGATGCAAGCATGTTTTAACATATGAAAATCATTAAATGTGATTCACCACATAAACAGAAGCAAAAACAGAAATCATATGATCATCTCAATAGATGCAGAGAAGGAATTCAGCATAATCCAGCACTCTTTCATGATAAAAACCCTTAACAAACTAGACATAGAAGGAATATACATAAAAATCATAAAAGCCATATATGACAAACCCATTGCCATGATCATCCTGAATGGGGAAAAGTACTGGAACAAGACAAAGATGTCACCACTTTTATTTAGCATAATGCTGGAAGTTCTAGCTGGAGCAATCATGCAAGAGAGAAAAATGAAGGGCATCCAAATGGGGAAGCAGGAGGTCAAACTATCCCTATTTGCTGATGATATGATCTTGTATCTAGTTCCACAAAAAGACTCCTAGAATTTACAAATAAATTCAGCAAATTCTCAGGTTACAAAATCAATGTACACAAATCAATAGAATTTCTATACACTAATAATAGTCAAGAAGAAAGTCAAATCAAAGACTCAATACCACTCATAATAGCTACAAAGAAAATAAAATACCTAATACTATACTTAACAAAGGAGGTTAAAGACCTCTACAAGGAGAACTACAAAGCACTGATGAAAGAAATTGCAGATGACACAAACAAATGGATAATACATCATGCTCATGGATGGGTAGAATCAACATTGGTAAAATGTCCATACTGTCCTAAGTGACTTACAGATTTAACAAAATCCCTATCAAAATACCAGCATCATCTTTCACAGATCTAGAAAAAATAAACCTAAGCATCATTTGCAACCAAAAAAGAGCCTGAATAGCTAACACAATCTTAAGTAAAAAACAAATCTAGAGGCATTACATTACCCGACTTTAAATTATACTGCAAGGCTATAGTAACCCAAACAGCATGATACTGGTACAAAAGTGGAGGCATAAACCAATGGAACAGAATAAAGAACACAGAAATAAAATCATCTACCTACAACTAATTGATCTTCAACAAAGTAGACAGCCACATACAATGGGCTGTATGTGGCTGTATGTGGCATTTATTGAAACCAGGTTCAATAAATGATGCTGCCAAAATTGGATAGCCACATGCAGAAGTATGGAACAGGATCCCTATCTCTTGCCATATACAAAACTTAATTCAAGGTGGATTAAAGACTTAAATGTAAGGCTTAAAACCATAAAAACTCTAGAAGAAAATATAGGAAAACTTCTGTTGGACATCAGCCTAGGCAAAGAATCTATGACTAAGATCCCAAAGTGAATTTAGCAATAGCAAAAATAAATAAATGGGACTTACTTAATTAAAAAACTTCTGCACAGCAAAGGAAATAATCAACAGAGCAAATAGGCAACCTACAGAATGGGAGAAAATATTCACAAACTATGCATCTGACAATGGACTGATATCCAGAATCTACAAAGAACTCAAATAAAGGCCGGGCGCGGTGGCTCACGCCTGTAATCCTAACACTCTGGGAGGACAAGGCAGGCAGATAGCTCAAAGTCAGGAGTTCGAAACCAGCCTGACCAAGAGCAAGACCCCATCTCAACTAAAAATAGAAACAAATTAATCAGCCAATTAAAAAAATGTATAAAAAAAAATTAGCCGGGCATGGTGGCGCATGCCTGTAGTCCCAGCTACTGAGGAGGCTGAGGCAGAAGGATTGCTTGAGCCCAGGAGTGTGAGGTTGCTGATGCCACGGCACTCTAGCCTGGGCAACACAGTGAGACTCTTTCTTAAAAAAAAAAAAAGAACTCAAATATATCAGCAAGAAAAAAAAAAACGACATCAAAAAGTAGGCAAAAGACCTGAACAGAATTTTTTCAAAAGAAGATAGACAGGGAAAATGGCGGAATAGGCGTGCCCTCCTGGCTCTTTGCTCTCAGAGTCAGAGGTGAAATAGGCAGACCACTGCATGCGAGTGAACTCCACTTCCACAGGACCAGCTCTGTGGACCTACAGAGAAACAGCGTGGGACACAGGACCTCAGTGGAAAACAGAGGTGAATCGGAAAACTTCTCGTGAAGTAGAGAGACTGACGGGTGCCTTAGAGAGGGAGCCTGGTTCCCGCTCCAGTCGACCCACTGGCCGGCATCTGTGCCAGGGCATTTTGATTCCCCGGGGAGACCACCCTTCCCCCACTGTGCCCCACACCCTCACAAGCAGGGAAGTGGCTGAAGTCTGTGGGTAACAGTGGTGTAGGCAGACGGGCTGTGCAGAAAAAAAACTGGAGTGGGAAAAATTTTGAACTCTCCAGTGTGTTCCTCTATTTGGGGAGGGCCCTAGCTGAGCAGGCACTCCCCACTGCCACAGGAGTGAGTGCAGAGAGTGCCTTCATCCTGCCCTGGGAACTCGCTGAGGTTTTGGCAGACTCTGGATAGACCTAGCATCCCTGCTACCCTGCACCTGATCAGTGGAGTTTCAGCGAATTGGGATGCTGCTGCTGTGGGCAAGCCTTGGGAGGCTGTGCTACACGGGGACTCAGAGCGCAGACATTGGATGGGGGATGGGAAGTTTCCCCTAGCTTGGAAACATTGCAGGCTGCTCTGACAGTGACCACAGCCCCCCTACCAGTCCCAAACCTGTCCAGCAGGTCCAGCATTTGCATTTGAAAGAGGTTTGGGAGAAGAGGGGGGAAAAAAAGCAAGAAAACTTTGATGTGTGGTTATAAAATAAAGTATTACATTGTTTGGAATGCAAATTATCTGTGATTAACTTACACAACTAATTCTGAAATTTCTCAGAAACATGTGGATCTAACATTCTTCAATCTAAACACCTTAAATTAAATAACGCTTAAAAAGAATTCAGTATGAATATAGTTTTTCATTCCATTTTCCTTAGCCTGTTTGAATCATTTCAGAAAATTAGCAACCAAATGTTCACACTCAATTGTTTTCTTTTTCTCCAAGGTTAAAGAATAAACAGATTGAAGCACAGGAGGGCATTCTGTGACAATATGTAAATTTTGAAAATAAATAGAGTGTAAATCAACAGAAAATAAGTATTTAGAAAAGAAGGAATTGATATCAAATCCATCATGTTACAAAATAAGATAAATATTGAAAATGCAAAACAGAGTATGATGATTAATACATATCTTGAGAATAAATATTGGCTTCATATGAACTTCATATTCTCTTGGGAATGACATTGTTGTTCCCTATAATGCCAGATAAAATATAGGGTATCTCATTAACTTTAATCTCAGCTAAACAACAAATAACTTTTTAGTACACGTATGTCCCCAAAACATGCACAGAACATATTTATATTTTTAAAAAAACATTGTTTATCTGGAATTCAAATTTCACTGGCTTTCCTGTATACTTACTGCTTCTAATCTGGAAAGTCTATGTTCCCTGACCTAATAGCTTATACTCTTATTTACCCACAGTTTAGGTCCAGTATTCTGAATAACATCATTAAAAAAAAGTTCAGGTGTAATATTTATTGTATTAATATCTAAACAATTATACTGGTTTCTCAAGAGAAGTACAGATTTGCTTCAAACCAAAGGCTGCACTAAGAACGCATAGTATATGGGGAAGAATATACTGCATTGCTCTCATCTCAGTGTTTAAAAGTTTATGAATGTCTCCTTAACCACAGCAGATTTAGAATGAAAAATTTAAAATTCATGAGAAAACAAACAAATCAATAAATAAGAGGATTTTAGATATTAATAAGTTGTCTGAAGAATATAAAATTGAGTAATAGAATAGAGAATATCTGGAACTGTCTACTTGCAAACAACTGAAGTAGCCTCGCATTTAGATAGAAAATTGGTATATATGGAAAACTCAAAGAATTTCTGAGAAGCCTGGAGAATTGAGTGCAGAAAATGGAGCAGAAATGAAGAGGGATCCTCTGCGGCCAGCAGCACAGCCAGGATGAAGATGAGCCGGTGCCCTCAGCACAGGGCTCCCGGAGCTGACCGCAGAAGGATGACACTGCTGGCCCTGCTGACACTGCCGACCCTGGAAAACTGACGTTTCTGCTTCTGCTACATCTCTCTGAACACATTTTGTATTGTCCTGAGAGTTACTAGAAGATTTGATTCAAAGTGAGTGAATCTGGTTGGCTGACATCATTTTCAATGCAGGCTGTAAAGGACAGTAAGGACATAAACATTTGGAGTTATTAGTTATTATAGTAAGAGGCAGACTCTACCTCCCATCAAGACAAAAGAACTTCAAAAATCACTAAATCATTCCAGATGTTGGCCAGATAAAAACAGAAGGTGGAGAGGATAGAGAGAGAAGGGAAAGACGTAACTGGGGTGAGTGTAGGAGGGAAAGAGAAGGAACAAGAAGGGGAAGGAAAAATATGTGCCTAGGTATAGAGGAACATCCGACTGAATTGAGCTGAGACCATGTTGATAAGTAGGAATTAACTACTGCAGATAATAGCAATAAATCTTGAAGATAATTGCTTTGCAAGTTTCCTGCAAGAAACACAAATGACTTGAGATAGGAATAAATTTGATGCATTTAAATTATGGGAAAACACAAGGGTTATTGTGGTTCAAACCCAAAGAGTTGGATCCCCTTTGCTGGGTGTTGTGGCTGGTGAGATAGACAGGACCGTAAGACTCTTGAGAATCTTGTATGTCACAGTTAAACTTTGTATTTTATTTAAGGAAAATATTAAATATGTCATTGTCGTGTGTGTGTGTGTGTGTATAATGGTTTGCTTGTCTTTAAGCTATTTTTTGTAGAAGTGTGGTTTAAAGTGATTTAGCTTTAAAATATCACTCTACTGGAAATTGACCTGGACACAAGAATGGAAAGAGAGGGATTAATAAGAGCCTTTTGAATTATTTAGAGGAAGGTAAATGGTGGCTTGGATTGGAGTAAACTGTTGAAATAATAACATGTGGACTCAGACAAAAGATTCTCCTGGCTAAATGGGGGCTGAAGGAGTGAATGAAATATAGATACCTTTGAAGTTTATGTCTTCTGTAAATATATAGATAATGTATACTCTAAAGTGCAGTTGGGAATTCTGGAACTGCAGCATATTTGGAGGGGATGGGAAAACATGTCTGTTTTGGGAACACTAAATTTTACATGCTTATATAGACATCTAAGTGGATACTTAGAGTTAATAGTTGAATTACTAAATTTAGAGAATACTGATCAAATCAGGATTAAAGATATCCATTTCAGAGTTAGATAATAAATAGCTTTACATATAGCCATTACTTGGGGAAAGAGTATGAGTGGAGAAGAGATACACTCTTGCCAACATTTAGACACCAGATAAAAGTATATCAAGTGTGTGAGATTTATCAAAAATAGTAAAGTTGGTGAAAAACAGGGAAGCTAAAAAATAGAAAGGCAGCTTTAAGATAGAAGTGGTAAATAGTTGTGGTAAAGGCTTCTGAAAGGCTGAAAAAGATGAAAACATGGGGTATCCAGGAGATTTTATTTTTAATTTTTTTGTCTTTATTTTATGTTAATAGATTTAGGGGATACAAGTTGAATTCCATTACATGTATATATTGCATAGCATATACATGCATAGTAGATTTGGACAATGCAATGTTGGTTGTTTTGTAGGAATCTTAAGGGAAGATATGTGATTTAAAATGTTCTATTCAGATCAGTTGAACCTAGGCAAAATGTAGCTTGGCAGGAAATTCTTTATTCATTTACATGGTCTAGAAATATATGGTCTTAGCTAGTTGAAAAAAACTTGGTATTGCTAATTATACATGCTGATGTTTATAGAATTTATGAGAGAGTATAATGTTATTTTCATGTTCAGCCAGTCCTATGATGTAGCGGAGACAAATGCAAAACAAATTCATATGCACTTATTTTTATATGTTGAAAAATAAATTAGGAGAGCGATATGGTTTATCTTGATTTTCACCCCCAGTAAATGGTTGAGCAAGAATCCTAGCTTAGTATTGTCTTTCTAAGTCTAATGTTCTTTTCACAATACAATGCCTTTTGCTTTTCTCTTTCTCCCTCTCTCTCTCTATGTGTGTGTGTGTGTGCATGTTTATATATGTTATAATCCCAATAATGCACAATTTTAAGAGGATAATAAAGTGGCATGATTAAGAACTTGCACAGTGACTTCAGTCTGTTAATGTATGATTTTTGGATTAGCCATTTATTAGCTATGTGACTTTGGAAATTTACTTGAGTTAGTTTTCAAACTGCATTAGGGATATTTACTTCATGGTGTCACTTTTAAGTTTGAAATGAGGTAATAGTTTTAACTCTATGCCATGCTAAACTTTTCAAGTCCAGAATAAAATTAAATAGACAAAAGAAATAATAAAGAATTATTTAATAAAGTGTGTAAACCACCTTTCTAAATGGTGCTAAATTTCTTCCCATTAAATAAATGTTCAGCAAAGTAATAGAATTTTAGGGGATTGTCCCCAAATTTAAAATCTGGTCTCCACATTTTAGTTATTTTAGAACTGATATCAAGAATATCATTGCAATCACAAGTTCTTTGGAAATGCTGATTTTTAAAAGAATAAATTTCAAGATTGTTCTACTGAAATGTACAAAGGTACACTGTTCTTGAATTAATTTGCAATAATTATCTTCTTAAGAAGTCTCCTCACTTGTGAACCCAGAAAAATTTGTTTTATGCAATAATTAAGCAATAAAAGATGAACTTTAGCTATTTAGGTTCAAAGGTTATACTCTAGGTGGAAATTGATTTGCAATGGTTGAAAATTCTGAACATGAATTATAGCAATTAATGAGAATATTTCTCTGCATAGTGAGTGATTTTATAATGGGTATAATTTATAGTCAATTATTTAGAGAATTCCTATATTTGTTTTCAATCAGGATATTTCAGATGATTAAAAGTTTACCTGCTTTTTAGAATAAAATTAATTGTTGACAGATGTGATTAGGAGACTGCTTTGCTCTGAAAATATTGTAACATTTGTATTGATGGGAATAAGTCAATTGATACTAGGATTGATAGAAAATTATAGCATATGTACCTCCCCAAAACATAAATATCTGGAAAAATTGACAATCATTGTTTTTGAAATGATATCTGGAATCAATTCTTCCTTATCATCTATCAGGTATGTTAGATCCTCAGATCATGACTTCTCTGCTTCTCAGTGTTACATATATACTCCAGAAAGGAGAGCAAAGAAAAAAAGGGTGATGCTAAATATAATCTTTTGGGATAATGTGTTTCATATCTGCACAGAGCATAATCAAAGCTGGAGTACCAATTGGAAGAAATGTGCGCTGAAGTTGCTTGCATGACATATGCTAAGGATTTCATCTTTTAAGATCCACAGCGTAACTGCAAATAGCTTGCTGTGTTCTTTCATACGACTGCATTTCACAGTGTTGCCACCACCCTTTATCATTGCCTAACCATGAGATTTTTATTCAACCATTGCTTCACAATGCACTGCCATCTGCCCTACTTACCTAATGGAATTTTTAAAATCATTTTTTTAATTTCAAAATATTAAGGAGGTACAAATGTTTTTGTTACATAGATAGCTTTATAATGCTTTAGTCAGGGCTATAAGTGTGCCCATCACCTGAATATTGTTCATTGTACCTATTAGGTAGGTTTTACCCCTCCTTTTCTCCCTCAGGTCCCCTTCTTGATTCCCAGTGATTTTTACTTCTTTCTGTGCCCATCAATTAGTTCCAAATTATTAGGGCTTATTATCCTAAGTGAAATATATCAAGAGTGGAATTTTTTTAATCAAATGAAATAAAATTCATAGCCTAGTATTTTTTTTATTAATTTTTCCTGATATATATTACTGTCTTCCCCAAATTATTGACATTTCCCACCACATTATATCTATCTGTGCCTTTATTGAAGTAAGGGTAGGAGAAATAAAAACATTTGTTTTTTTTGTTTTTTTTTTTGTCTTTTCTTTTTTTTTTTTATTGGGGGAAAACTACAAAGCATTTACAGTACAATGTTTACGGTCAGAATTTGTAGTGAGCTGATTTCCCAAAATATATTACCACTCAAGTTGACTTATCTTGTTACATTCAAAAACCTACTCTGTCAGAGTAGTCCTGAGAGAAAATACATAGTGCTCCAACTGTATCTACGTACAACCAACACTCCATTTTAAGTGCACAATTAAATGATTTTCAGTGAATTTACCGAGGTGTACAGATAATCACATGAATCAGTTTTTGAGGAATTCCTTTCCCCTATTGAGACCCCTAATTCTGCTCCCCCACTACTTTTCAAGCATATCCCACCCCTCCACAGTGACCCCCCAAAATCAGTAGTATTTCTATACCCCAACAATGAATTAGAGGAAAAAGAAATGAAGAAAGTAAGCCCATTTGCAATAGCTACAAAAAAAGAGAAATAACTAGGAATAAATTTAATCAAGGAAGTGAAAGATCTCTACAAGGAAAAGTGTAAAACACTGCTGAAAGAAATTGAAGAGCACACACACGCAAAATGGAAAGACATCCTATGTGCATTGATTAGAAGAGTTAATATTATGAAAATGACCATATTAACAAAAATGATCTATAGATTTAATGCATTCCCTATCAAAATACCAATGACATTCTTCATAGAAATAGAAAAAGCAGTCCTAAAACTAACATGGAACCACTAATGACGTCAAATAGTCTAAGCAATCCTGAGCAAAAAGAACAAAGCTGGAGGCATCAAACTACTAGACTTCAAAATATAACACAAATGTACAGTAACCTAAACAGCATGGCATAAAAACAGACACATAGACCAATGGAACAGAGTAGAAAACACAGAAATAAATCCATGTATTATAGCCAACTGATTTTCGACAAATGCATTTTCGACAAGAACAAGAACATTCACTGGGGAAAGGACAATCTCTTCAATAAATGGTACCAGGACAACAATATTTACATGTAGAAGAATGAAACTAGACTCCTCTCTCTCACACTGTACAACAATCATCTCAAAATTGATTAAAGACTTACATGTAAGACCTGGAACTATGAAACTACTAGAAGAAAACATAGGGGAAATGAATTAGGACTGCAATCCCCAATCCCTCGGCTATGGACAGGTATTGGTCCATGGCCTGTTAGGAACCCTAGCCACACAGCAGGGGGTGAGTGGCGAGCAAGCCAGTGAAGCTTCATCTGTATTTACAGCCACTCCCCATCCCTTGCATTATGGCATAAGCTACGCCTCCTGTCAGATCAGCTGCGGCATTAAATTCTCATAGGAACTCGAACCCTACTGTAAACTGCGCATGTGAGGGATCCAGGTTGCTGCTCCTTTTGAGAATCTAATGCCTGATGATGTAAGGTGGAGCTGAGGTGGTGATGCTAGTGCTGGGGAGCAGCTGGAAATACAGATTATCATTAGCAGAGAGGTTTGACTGCGCAATAAACGTAATGCTCTTGAATCATCTGGAAGCCTTCCCCCACCCAAACCCCTGCCCTGGTACATGGAAAAATTGTCTTCCATGAAACCAGTTCCTGGTGCCAAAAAGGTTGGGGACTGCTG
>CAUYRT010016697.1:0-13549 GCA_963574885.1 Lepilemur ruficaudatus
CAAAACATTTTTATAGCACTTTGTACACTTGGGTGTGTGAGGCCAGCACTATTTCTTTGTGTGCAGGCAGGATAAGCTGCCTCCTTGCAGATGTGGGTGGCTTTGGTGAGGAGCACCCCTGCCATCCACAGAGCAAGCCTCCATTAGGGGTGATAGGAAAAAGAGTTTTTCTCCTCCATATTTAAGCTGGCATTCTCCTTAGGAAGAATACCCTTCTGTGGCCAATCCTGAATCAAAGCATCTGAGATCAGCTTGTTTCCAGCCATCGATTTTTCTCTTTGTTGAAGTCATGGATCGACTAGAATGTGATTATAGTCCAGTTAAACATACAAACTCCCTGAACTTCACACTCAACAAGACCCGCTACGGCTGAGTTCTGGAGTACTTACCAACCTGTGTCCTATTTTTCCCCGCAAACATCAGCTGCCACAGCCAACAGGGTCGACTCCCAGCTCTTTGCTTCTGCTTTGGATCATTCCGTCTTCCTGTCTTCTCTTCCCTGGAATTATAATGCTTTCCTCTTCCTCCCCAGTCATAAGTCAACCTATATTTCATCGGTGTTTTTTAAGTAAAGATGTCTGCCATTTACCGTTGTCAGAATTTGGAAGAGAATTTTATTTTTTTCTAGTTGTAGCCAAGGTCATCCATGAGAAATTTAAGAACCGTATTTCCTTTATTTGAATGAAGGTCTCATTGATTTTTTTATTGTGAAATATAGATAATATTTATTTATTTTAACGATCCATAAACGTAAATTAATTACATTCACAATGTTGTGTTATCATTGCTATTATCTGTACCCCAAATTTTTCATCTCCAACAAAAACTTTATACCCATTAAATAACAATTCTCCGTTCTCTCCTCTTCTCATTCCCCTGTAACCAGCATTCTAATTTTTGTCTCTATGAATTTACCTGTCCTAAGTACCTCATATAACTGCAATCGTATGATTATCCTTTTGCATCTAGCATATTTCACTAAGCACCATGTTTTCAAAGCTTACACATGTTGTACCATGTGTCAGAATGTCCTTCCTTTTTAAGGCTGAGTAAACTTCCATCGTGTGTGTGCACACCACATTTTGTTTACCCATTCATCTGTTGATGGACACTCGGGTTGTTGCTTCCTTTTGACTACTGAGAATAATAATGCTGTGAACATCAGCGTACAAATATCTGTTCAAGCCCTTCCCTCCAATTCTTTTGGATGAACCTCGCAGTAGAATTAGTAGGTTATATGGCAGTTCTCCATTTAACCTTTTGAGAAACTGCCAAACTGCTTTCTATAGCAGCTGTACCATTCTCCATCCCCACCAGCAAGGCACGTGGGTTCCAGCGTCTCCACATCCTTGCCAACACTTGTTGTTTTCTGTTTTCTTTTTTTAAATTTTTTCATTTTTTTTTATTATAGCCATCCTAGTGGATGTGAAGTGGTATCTCATTGTGGTCTCGATTTGACTAATGACTAATGATGTTGGCCATCTTTCCGTGTGCTTATTGGCTGTCTGTATATATTTGGAGAAATATCTGTTCAAGCCCTTTCCCATTTTTGAACTGTGTTGTTTGTTCCATTCAATTTAAACATATCATTGATCATAAGACTCATTTCGATTTCAGAATTGAATATTGAACATTCAATATTCAAGTTGAATATTCAGTTAGAATATGATAAAATGTGTATTTTAGAATAAAAACTAAGGTAGTATATCTATGTGGCTTATTTAAAATGTGTAAATACTTATTTTGTGTGTAGTATGTAAAGTATACGTTAACTTGCTTTTAGATAATTGCCTCATTGTGGTTAATCACCTTAATAAAGTAGGTTCAATTACCTATTCATAATTAACATAGTTTATTTATTTTCCATTAACTGTACCGGTATCTGCTCCAGTTAAACATCTGTTACTTGAATACACTGTGTTCATTTTTAAGGGGGATTTATTGTGTTAACGCATAGAATTAGATCACTGCATTAAAATGTATAGTGTGACTCTTTGAAAAAACATAAAGCCTTTATATTACTATCTCTGTATTTCAAATATCAATTATTAAGAGAATATTTAAAATTTTCTGTATAAAAAAAGACTACATTTTTAAATTTATGTGGCCCTTAGAGTCTAGCCTCAATTGACATAGGGGCCACGTGGTGATCCGTCTCTGCTCTTGTCTTGACAGAGCCTGGGGTCCCTGTTCTCCATCCGGGTTGTGGGACTGTCCCTGGCCTGCAGCTACTTATCCCCACAGGACAGTCGGCCCCTCTGCCACTGGGCAGTGGACAGGTAAGGCGAGGTCCTCTAAGAGAATGAGTGCTTTCTTATCTGACTAGCCTCCTTTGAGACTATGTATCAAGAAAATTGCTCACAATGTTAGCTATTCTTGATCAGTGACCTCTAGCACCAACCATCCTCTTAGGTCCTTGGACACATTCTGTGCTTTGAACCCTTGGTGAGGTACTAGCATGACCACTTCAAAGACAAGAGGACACTGAGGTTTTCAGAGACTGGTTAACTGGCTCACACTTACACAGCTAGTTAATGGTCAAGCCCAAATTTGAACCCAGATTGGTCTAACTAAAAAGCCAAATTCATTCAATTAGGTCATGCTACTGACTTGAACTGGAACGTCTCCCTAGGGTAGGTGAGAATTGTACCACTGAGTCATCGGCCCCATGCTGTCAGAGATCGTGGGCTGTGGCTAAGGGTAACACCAGCATGGCCGTGCCCATCCCCAGGGTGCAGCCCTCCTGGCATCTGATGCCTCCTTCTCGGGGTGCTCCATTCAGCCCCTTCCTGCTTATTCTAACACCTTCTTGTTCTCCCAGAAATTTCTTTTTTGTTGAATGGTAATAAAATACACATGACACAAAGTTTGCCATTTTAACCATTTTTAAGTGTTCAGCTCAGTGGCATCAGTTACATTCACATTGTTGTGCATCCATCTCTGGAACGCTTTCATCTTGCAAAACTGGAACTCTGCACCCATCGTACCACAACTCTCTGCTCCCCTGCCCCAGCCATTGGCAGCCACATTTCTACTTTCTGTCTCTGTGAATTTAACTATTCTACATCCCTCGTGTAAGAGGAGTCATATGGTGACCTTTCGTGTTTGGCTAATTTCACTAAGCACCGTGTTTTCAGGGTTCATCCACATTGCCGCATGTGTTGGAATTTCCTTCCTTTTCAAGGCTTAGTAATATTCCATCATGCATATGCACCACTTAGAAATATACTTCCTAGAATTGATTCTGTGTCCTTGAAGCATTCCCCTCCCTCTCAGGGGCCCTCAAATGCTGCTGGTCCTCTGCGTTCCACCCTAGACCTCTTTTCTCTTCTGTGTCGGTCCCTGGGTGATCCTGCCCTTGGCTCTGTCTCCGCTCTTCACGCTGAAGCTGCCCAGGTCTGTGTCCCCAGCCCAGATTTTTCTCTGGGATGCACCTGCACATCCTACTTAAATGTGTCTTAGACATTAAACTAAACTCTTTTCAGTCTGAACCCTTCTTGCTTAAGCCTTTCCTCTTCCTGTCTTTATGTCTAAATGGTGACATGACACTGCCATCTACCGAGAAACCCAAACTAGGAAGCAGGGAGTCATCCCTGACACCTCCTTCCCGCATTCTCCTTGCATTTAGTCCATTGTCAGGCCTGGACTGTTCCATGTCCTGGTGCTTGCTCAGACCCCTTCTTTCCATTCCACTTTGGCCACCATTGCCTAAGTTCAGGCCCTTGTCACCTCGTATCTGGACTGCTCTGGCAGCCTCCCTTTTGACTAACCTACATCCATCCCCGGTGTCTGTTGTATACCCTTGTTGCAGCCCAACCAAGTTCATTGCCCACTGCTCGAGAGGAAGCCAATACACCAAGACAGCAGAAGTTACAGCAGAGAAAGAATTTAACATCGCAGGTGCCATGTGAGGACATGGGAGGAATTCTCAAATCCATCTTCCCAAGAACTTGGGAGAAGGAGTTTTTAAAGATCGTTTGGCAGACAAAGGGCTAGGGAATTGGGTCTGCTGATTGGCGGGGGATGAGCTCACAGGGTTGGGAAGCAGAGATTATTTTCTCAGTTGGGAGATCTCCTGGGCAGGGGGTCTCAAGGCTGTTGGATCCGTTCCCATTCCTGTCCGCAGGTCTGGTTGGCATCAGTGGGTCCCCCCGGAATGCAGAATCTGAAAAATACTTCCAAGACCAGTGTTAGGCTTTATAATAGTGATGTTATCTAGAGAAGCACATGTCTTGGGCTTTACAGTGGCAGTGTTATCTATAGAAGTCGTGGGGGAGTCACAAACCTGACACCTGTCAGGGAGGACAGCGCCATTAAAGAGTAACCAGTTACCGCAGTAAGGAAGTTAGGGAACCGTGGCTGGTTAACTTCTGGCTATATCTACACTTGTATAAAAATCAGACATTGATTACTGTTTATACCTATGACTCTACATTATTTTAATATAGACAGTTTCACCCTTGGGTGGCCTCCCAGTGCCCACAGCATAAAGTCCACTCTTCTGAGGGAGGCTACAAAGCCTGCCCTCTCCCCCTATGGCCTGCCACTCATTGTGCCTTGGATATTCTAGCACATACCCTACCCTTTACCTGCTGAGGCTTCTACCTATAAGACCGTTTCCTTCCCGTTCACCTGGCTGACTCCTGCTTGTCCGTCCCCAGACGCACCCTGGGTGCATTGTAATGATCTCTTTGTGTGCTTCTCCCATGAGCCTCTGAGCATGTTAAGAGTAGAGATTGTAAAGTATGTGTATTGCTTGGAGCAGCATCCCTGCATAAATACCGAATAACTAACAGCCTCTCCTGTTTGAATGAGAGCTGTGATTCAGGGGGTGGCTGATGGTTGCACTGTCTAGGGAACAATGGTCTCCATGTAAAGAGGGAACTTCAGGCTGCAGCCACAGCTCTGCCATTTTTGTGGCCTGTTGTACAACAGAGTTGGAGAATGAAGATCCAACTCTGTCTTACAAAAGATCCAGTTCTCCTTTTCCATCCCATGTTTAGATTCCACTTGAAAAGTAGACTGTGGATGGAGGCAGAAAGAGATACAAAGTTTTAAGGTTATTAGTAAGACTGATTAAAGAAAGTATGTGGCTTAGATGTGAGTCCTAAGTGGATTTTCACATATGTTCCTCCAGAATTAAATTACATTCTCCCCGCGCCCCCTGTCGAGGCAGAGCTCCCCATTTGCAGGCCTCCCTCATCGTGGGAATGAGAATTTGGGGGAAAGAGGTTTGGTGCTAGGCCCCTCTATTGTGTCTCCTCTGAATGGAATATTTGCCCCAAACCTCCAGTCCTTCACCTGCAGGGCAGACCTGCTTACGGGATGCCCAGGCGTGGGTGCGGGAGAATGCCAAGCTGCTCCCTGCAGGAAGGAGTACCGGCTTGGGGTGGGGAGGGTGTAGCTAATTATCTTCTCCCAAACCCACCAACCAGATGAGGTGCTTAGGGGCAGAAGGAGGCTCATAGCTTGGGTCTCCCAGGCTACAGAAGGATGAGGAGGGGTGATCAGTGTTTGTCCCGACCCAACAGGGCTTGCTGAGCCATTGGTCCCAGATGTGCCTTGTTCCTTGCTCTCTCGGCTCTGCCACAACTCCAGCTGGGACTGGTCAGTGCTCAGCCACAGGACTTTTTGCCTTCCATGAGCTCAAAACCTTTTATCCTGTCATCTCAGTGACTGTTTAACTGTCATCTCGTTGACAGTTCGGGACTCATCCCTCCTTTCTTCTTGCAACCAATTCTAAACACTCTGTTGGGTGCAGACTTTGCCCTTCATGGCTTGTATCCATATTGTGGATTTCAGGCTAAGTCGTCCACTTTGCTCTTGTCCCATCTCTTCTGCAGGTTGCTTACACGGAGATTTTCTATGCATTGGAGGGTTTAGAAGGAGGCTTCTTAGGTGGTGGACATGGACTTGAGGATGTTCTTCCTGCATCGTGGTGGGGGGAAGTTAACAGCTCTCTTTGGGTTTCATCAGAGTTGGGTATTTGTGTAGGATGGCCAAGTGGAACTGCCCTGGAGACATTGAGAAGGTAGCAGTGGTTGAAGTGAGACAGTTGATCTGTGTCCTTTAGTAACCCAAAGTCCTCGGAGCTCTCAAGCTCCTGCAGGATTAGGGGAGGGCATTAGACTGTAGTTGTAGGACTGACCCTTCAGCAGACTTAGCAACCCCCCAGATAGCTGACTGGTTTACAGGCAGTTTTGGATATTTCTGTTTGGAACATCAGTCCCAGCATTGGAGGCAGGATGCTGAGCCCTGCAGAGCTGTGGGAAGGTGGCCATGTGTCCTCTGATGGGCTCCCTTGTTCTCTCCTCAGAGCTCTGCATCTCAGGAGGCCGGGAGGCCCCCCCCACGTCAAGCTGGCCGTGGAGTGGGACAGCTCTGCCAAGGAGCGGTGAGTTCAGAATTTGCCTCCTGCAGAGTTGCGATGGGGCCGGCCCAGACCCAGTTGCCCCCAGGGTGCTTGTAAGGCATCTGCACACATTCCTGAGGCGGAGCCCTTCCCTCTGGGACTCCTTCGTGAGAATTGTCTGTAGGTAAATAACAATGACAGTAGCTATAGTGATGGTCTTGGTGGCTGTATGGAGTGCTAACAGCAGCAGTAGCAAATGGTTATGCAGCACTTACTCCCCTGCACTCACCCCCTGCCCGTCCCTGCCCAGCACACGCTACATGTATGCAATTTATTTAGTCTTCGTCACACCCAAGTGTGAACAGTACTGTGATCCATGTTTCTCAGAGGCGCGATGGGACTGAGGCACAGGGAGGTTAAGCAGTTGCTTAAGGGTACACGGCTAATCCCTGGCAGAGCTGGGATTTGAACCCAGGCTGTCTGGCTCATGTCCGTGCTCTTAATCACTGCACCTGGCTGCCTGAATAACACTGAGTGCACCAGCCTCACTTTGAAAAAGGACACTGTTTAGTCCAGGAAATACGTGAGGATCTCCTACTAGGCGCCAGGCCCTGTGCTAGAATGTGGAAAACAAGGACGAATAAGTCAAAGACTTGATCCCTGCAGGAGCTGGTGGGGGTAGAGAGGATTCCAGGAAAATGGAGTGAGCACTGAGTCTGGAGTATGTGTGAGGCTCCCCAGGAGCCCTCAGCAAGGGCGCGGTAGGTAGCTCACCTGGCCCTCGCCTTTGGTGGGGTCTGCCGAGTAGAGACTTCGAAGAAACCCTCCTGGGGGCTCCCTGAATGCTGTGAGTGATCTCTCCATGCAGCCTGTTCGGGAGCCTGCAGGAGGAGCGGGCCCGGGACGCCGACAGCGTGTGGCAGCAGCAGCAGGCGCACCAGCAGCACAGCTGCACCCTGGACGAATGCTTTCAGTTCTACACCAAGGAGGAGCAGGTCCCGCCCTGGGGGCCCACTCCCCGGCCGGGAAGAGGGCTGGCTGCCTTTCAGTGGGTTGGCCGTGTGCTGCGGGGGCCTCATGGTTTGGGTGGCTTTCTTTCCAGCTGGCCCAGGACGATGCCTGGAAGTGTCCCCATTGCAAAGTCCTCCAGCAGGGGATGGTGAAGCTGAGTTTGTGGACCCTGCCTGACATCCTCATCATCCACCTCAAAAGGTTCTGTCAAGTGGGGGAGAGAAGAAACAAGCTCTCCACGCTGGTGAAGTTTCCCCTGTCTGGACTCAATATGGCTCCCCACGTAGCCCAGAGAAGCACCAGCCCCACGCGGGGGCCGAGCCCCTGGCCTCCCTGGAAGGAGCCAGGCTGCCTGCCCACCGCCTACCCGCTGGACTTCCTGTACGACCTGTACGCCGTCTGCAACCACCACGGCAGTCTGCAAGGTGGGCATTACACAGGTGAGCTTCGCCCGGCCTCTCTGCACGCAGCACGCATGGCCATGTGTCGCCTCTGTGGCCTGAGCCTCAGGATACCCCCGAAACTGGCGCTGGCCGAGTGCTGAGCTCCCTTGGGCACTCAGTGCTCTGACTCCACACTCACTGCACACCAAGACACGTGCACCAGGGCAGGGGACCTGGTCCCAGCCGCAGAGCCGATGTCCAGTTAGGTTGGAGATTGAAATATAAAGTTTGTTATTGCCTCAGTTTTCGATCATGTCAAATATAGGAGGATAATTATTGGAACCGAGGGAGTGACGTTTATCCTCCTCGGTGATTCAACATAAGGAATCTGATCAGATTTGGTATCTTTTTATTCTATGAGCTACTTTTCATTTTTATTCCTCTGGGGAACTTGAGAGCGGTAGACGGATGGAAGGGCAGAAGCACATAGTTGTTCATAACCATCCCTGTAAGCGCCTTTAGAGAACGCCAGGACTGGTCCTTTTTCTCAGTTATGTTGTTTCTTGTTTCTTACCCACCAAGGCATCTCGATAACAGCGGGACACCTGTCGGAGCACTGTCGGTGGCAGCCTCGATGGAGTGTCTCTGCGACATAGACAGTAGTGGGCGCTGATCTCTATCATGCTTACGGTTCTGAGAGGTTTAGGGCATAGTCCCTGCCATTGGCGAATGGTACAGACACCCAGGGAGAGAAGAGAGAAACGAGGCTGGGGACGCTTGAGTAGACAGGGAGTTGTTGGACAATGAGCTTATACTGCGCCGGTCTGGGCTGGTCACACCTAAGGTTATAGGGGACACCAGAGCTGCTCTCAGCTCACAGGCAGCTGCCTCGTTCTGCTGTGGGTGCCACCCTGTTCTTCCATACTGTCCTGTTCCAGGTGAGATAGGTTGCCACCCTCATAGCCTCTCGGACTGTTCTGTGCAGCCACTTCTCCTGTCTGTCTTCTCTAGGCTAAAATCAGCTCCGTGGAAATCCCTTCTGACCCATAGATATCTTGGGAGACATCTCTCTTGCTATGTCAATGTCAGAAGTTTTTTATTAAGAGCATTATAGCTGAGTGAGTCCCTGTGCACACATTAATGATGAGAAGAAGGACAGCTCGTGCCTGGGTCTTGTCATGCACATGCTGAGTGTCCTGGCTCCTCATCTCTAAACCCAGGGGGTGCACCAGTGCACAGTCCCAGGGCAGCTGGAAGTAGCACGGGAACGAGAAGTGTTGGTGCGTGCACTCTGAACCCTGACTTATCAAAAGCAAAATCCAAATTCCTCCTAAGAGTGAGGATTAAAGAGCAAAATCCCCATTTGGGGAGAGGTGGTTTGGTGGCACAAGGGGCCCAGTTCCTGGGAGGTTCTCCTCATGGTTTTCCCAGGATCTGTGTTTGTTCAGCCAATGTGCCACCACCTGCCAGGAAGCAGCCTGCTTACTGCTACACCCAAGGAAGAGCAGACCAGGAGGAAGAGAGACCTCTTGAGGGTGGGCACAGGGTGGTGTCTGCAGCCAGGGCAGCCCCAGGTAAGATCTGGGCCAGTCGCTCTCACCTATGCCAACTTGCACTGTCTTCTTCCTCGAGACAGCCCTGCATTGCATGTTAGATGGCAGAGCCAGGGGTTCAAACCTGGGCCACTCTGGTTCCAGGATCCATAGATCCCGTACTGCAGAGATGAGTGACTCCTAATATGCACAAGTCCCCAAGCCACACGGGGTGTTGCAGATGAGCGTCAACTCTCTCATTTAAGGGCAGTATACCCTCTGGTAGCTTTGTAAGAAAGGGTGATGGGAATTTGACATTTTGAGTTCTTGCGTGTTAGAAAATGCCTTTATTCCCACACCTGAATGGACATAGAATTCTAGATTGAAAATTCACAGACTTTGGACAATGTTACTCCGTGGAGAAAGGGGTCTGGAATGAGGTCTTGCTATTGAGATGGGTCAGGCCGGTTTGATTTCTGTTCCTTTGTCTGGGCTCTGTTTTTCTTTCTGGAAGCTTTCAGGTTCTTTATCATCAGTGCTTTGGAATGTCACGGGTTATGCCTTCCTGTGGGTCCTTGCGCTGGGCACTCGAGACTGTGTGTCTGCAGATGTGTGATCTTCAGGTTTGGGAAATTTCTTTGTGCTTAGTTTTACATTTAATTTTTTGGATAGAAAATATATTCCTATGGTTCAAAATCAAAGGAGGGGAAGAAAGGACACTGAACATTCTTCTTCTTACCCTCATCTGTTCGTTTACTCCACACCACTTATTAGTTTTCTGTGTGTCCTTGCAGAATTTCTGTGATACATACAGCTATACATAGAGACATTCCTGGAGTTTGCACTCCTCATTCCCTTTAAAACACAAGGGTAAATACTATGTATATAATTCTATACCTGGCTGTCTTTATTTAGTCATAAATCTTAGAGATCTCTCTATATTGGTACACAGAGAACCACGGCATTCTTTTTTTTTAAACAATTGCTTAGTATTCCATTGTATGCATGTTTCACGGTTTATTTCACCAGTCTCTTATTCATGAACATTCAGGTTGTTTCCAGACTTTCATTATAATGCTGCCACGAACAACTTTGTACACTGTATCACTTCGTGCTTATGTGAACTTTCCCCCTCTGTGGTATGTGGAATAATGATCTGTCAGATGTGTCCAGGTTTTAATCCTCAGGACCTGTGACTATGTTATGTTACATGGCAGTGGGCTGGGGGGAGTCCTGCTGGTTAATCCGCTGACTAAGAGATGATCCTAGATTGCCCGGGTGGGGGCCAAGTACTAATAGAATCACGGGTCCTTTAAATGTGGAAGAGGGAGGTAGAAGAGTCAGAGTCAGAGTGATGTTGGGTGACGAGGACCCAACCTCTGCTAGCCATTGGGCTTTGAAGATGGCAGGGGGCCAGGAGCCAGGGCCTGTGGGTGGCCCCGAGGAGCAAGAGGACAGGTCCTCCCCAAGCGCCCCCAGGAGGAACGCAGCTCTGCCGACACCTTGATTTTCAACCAATCAGATCTCTGACTTCCAGGACTCTAATAAATTAGTGTTGTTCTAAGCCACTGAGTGTGGGGTAATGAGTTACAGGAGCACTAGGAAATCAAAACATTCTCCAACATTCTCCAGTAGTCTCTAGTTTAGCTTTTCTCTCACTTTTCATTTCCTTGTCTTTTTTTTTTTGTTTGGTTTACTAGAGGAGATTTCCTCAGCTTCGTAGCTGTGTTACTGTTTTCATTTCTGCTATTATAATTTTAACTTGTAAGTATTCCCTCTTGTCCTGTGTTTCTTTTTCAGAACATCCTGGTTTCGTGGCTGGCCCTCATCTGCCCTGGCCTTTTGTGGTACCTGATATATCCGGTACTGGGCCCCTGGGGGTGCAGCGGGGGGAACCACTCCTTGCCTCTCTCCCTCAGCTCAGCTACGGGGTCCCCCACCCCAGCCGCTGGCTGGGCTCTCAAAGCTGAGCTGTTGCTTTTTCTCCTCTTGTCTTTTGACACTGTGAGTTTATTCATTTTTAATTCTTTTACTTTCTGGAAGTGTGGTCATTTCACTACAGTTCAGGTTTTTAGAAATCTCAGATGCCTTCTGTTTCATTTTAAATATGTTGAGTAGGTTATGCATTCCTATACTTCAAAACTCTCACAGCCTGAAAATGATGGACCGTGAGAGTCTTGATCCCATCTTTGTCCTTCATCTGCCCTCCCCATTCAAGGACAACCACTTTTCATAGTTCCTGGTGTAGTCTCCCGTAGTTTCTTTATGTAAATATAAGCAATTGTGAGTGTATGTTCATATATACATATACACACATATATTAATATATACACACACACACATTTCATGTATTTCTTCCCCACCTCCTCATTTAAGTAAGAGTACTATTTGCTGCATTATACCTGGCTTCTGCCTGCTTAAAATTTGTTGGAAATCCTTCCACATCTCCATTTATAGAAAGTTTCTCCATCCTCTTCCATAAATGTACCAAATAAATGTAACAATGTCAAACAAGTGCCCTGTAGATGGACCTTGGGTTCATTCATTCTTTTGCTGTTACAAATACTGCTGTCATGACTGTTTGTTTGTCAGTTTCTGTATGTGTGAGTTTATTGGTAGAACAAATTCTCAGGATCACCAAATATGAACAAATTCGCTTGCACAAAGGGTTGTAGGAATTTGCACTCCTACAAGAGTAAGAGAATACCTGTTTCCTTATAGCCTCTTAAGTAGAGGACGCCATTAAACGTCTGGATTTTTGCCAATCTAATAGGTGGAAAATGGTATCTCAGTGTAAATTTGGTATTCAGCTTCTTAATGGTGGAAGTGTGAGCATCTTTTCATACGTTTGTGCCATTGGCCTTTCCTGTGAACTGTCCACATCATTTTATTGTTTTCAAATGGATTGTTCATCTTTTCCCCATGAATTTCTAGATGCTCTAATTTCTATATATAATGAAATTTGCTTCTTGTCTGTAATATAAATTGCAAATATTTGTTCCCTTATACATCTGTCAGTTGACTATTCCTATGGTAATTTTTTGCTGGGTAGAAAGTTTCTATTATTGCTTTTCTAGGTAGCCAAATTTGCAATAATTTCTTTTAAGCCTTCTGGGTTTTGAGTCATGATTAGAAAGCCTTTTTTGAACTCCTGACCTTGAGCGATCCACCCGCCTCGGCCTCCTAGAGTGCTAGGATTACAGGCATGAGCCACCGCTCCTGGCCTAGAAAGCCTTTTTCACTCTAAGATTAAAAAATGTTTTTCCTGCATTTTCTACTAGTATGTTTGTGGTTTTAGGTTTTAAGTTTTTTTTTTTTCTTTTTAAGACATAGGGTCTCACTTTGCCACCCCTGCTAAAGTGCAGTGGTGTGAAAATAGCTCACTGCAAGCTTGAACTCCTGGCCTCAAGTGATCCTCCTGTCTCGGCCTCCCAAAGTGTGGGATTATAGGTGTGAGCCACTACACCTGGCCAGGTTTTAGTTTACTTAAATGTTTGATTTGGTGTTTCTTGATGTCCTTGAGAGAAGGGGGTTCCATTTTTTACCCTCTAGAAGGTACCAGTTTGTCCTAAGACCACTTCTCATTGAAAAGCCCACCCTATTTCTGGAGAGATACATCTACTATATCAGATGTTAAATTTTTCTGTTATGCGTCTCTTTCTAGACTTTGGTATTCTGTCTCATTGGCCTATTTGTGAGTGAAAATACCTTTGGATTAAACAAGACCCCAGCTGATTCCACTCCCCCTTTTCCCCCACTGACCAGGAGTCAGGAACCGTGGGTTTGTCCTTAGCCAGTGTTGGGGTCTCAGGCAATCTTGAGCCTGTGTGGGAGGAGTACGTATTCACAGAGGGAGCCGGACTGCGTTCTTAAACAGATCCAGACTTTGTCAGCATTTACCCAGTGCAGGCCAGGGTGATGGCCCCATGGCAGGTGTGAGTGTAGCAGGTGAGAATCTCAGATTTCAAACGCTAGGACATAAGAAATATAATTTCATGTTATGTGTCCTAGTGCCTCTTGCATGACCAGCAGTTGCCACCATGACTTCCTCATCCATGTCAGTGCTAGGCAGTCACCCTGCAATGCGGGAATGAGGACATCTGACTTGCAAGGGGTTTTCGTGATTAGAACTAACATGCATAAGATGCTTCTCGTGTTGTGGCCTCAACTGTATACTTTTACATAAATGCTATCATTACTATAGATGCATCTTTTGCTTTTAGTGTTTTTTTTTTTTTGGCCATTTTACCTATCAAAATAAACTTAGCAGA
>CAUYRT010016698.1:0-44624 GCA_963574885.1 Lepilemur ruficaudatus
AGCTACTCGGGAGGCTGAGACAGAAGGATTGCTTGAGCCCAGGAGTTTGAGGTTGCTGTGAGCTAAGCTGACGCCACGGCACTCACTCTAGCCCGGGCAACAGAGTGAGACTCTGTCTCAAAAAAAAAAAAAAAAAAAAAACCTTTTATATATATATATATATATATATTAAAAAGGAAACTGTGTAAGGGAAGTTCTTATAAATATCACTCATTTCTGATAGGGAAATATTAAAGGTATAATTCATAATTCTTAGGGAAAATATAGGTATTAGGTATATAGGTATTAAATTTATAATTAAATTTTAAATTTTAAAAAAGCAAAGCTTTTGGTTTATTGATCTGACAATTTCTCTGCAAATTAACTTCCTAAGTGAAGGACAGAGACTTCACCTAAGTCCATGAGAGGCTCCCCTCTCTGGTCTGCCAGTGATTTCCACTGTCACAGTGGGATGATGCAGCAACCTTTAGGAGCGTGGCTGTACTTCTCTGAGACAGTTCAAGAGTACTTCTCTATCAGCAAAGGTAGAGATTAGTACATAGGTTTAATCAATTTTACATACCTACCACACCCTGTGTACTGAAGGCCTTTGACACATTTAAAGAAAGGTTTTTAGGAATTCTTAACCTAAATCTCCAAAGCCAATACTTGTTTCAAATGGATGAGATGTCTCGGAGGGAACACCACAGGCTGTCTGCCAAGGTCCCACCAAAGCCCCAAGGGGCCTTAGATTCTAGCCTCCTTAGCTAAGAGGCCCACTCAGTCTGAGGTCCCTGGTTCCAGGGCAACGCTGAGAGTTCAGCTGAAGAGTAAGCAGAGGAAATAGCTAGAACTGTGATCCACTCTAGACCCACCACTTTTTTTTCTTTTTTTTAATGGAGATTTTTTTCTTTACTGAGAAACTGAAGACTTCGGTACATCAAATAAAACCAATTTCTGGGGAGGGGGTAATCAAAACCCACAATAAGAAAAAAAAAAAAATTAACACTGTCTGGGCCATAGCAAACCCAGAGAATATATTTGTATAATTGAAAAATTCTAGGCGCTTCATAATTGTCTAATACAAAATGACCTATTAAATTTACAATTTGTGGTTCCTGGTGTTGAGGTCCATGGGACAAGCTAGGAAGTCTTCAAACCTTGATCTGAATTCTGTGAGGGGTTATTTGGCTTTTGAATCAGTTTTTCCTTGTCTAAGAGGTAGCAGCACCAACAGTATCCACTTTCTGGGCAGCTTCTTTCTTGGCATGATGAGCCTATAGAACTGCCATAGCTTCATCCACCCTGGAGCAGAAAGACTCAGGGGACTCCAGCATGTGCAGCAGTTCACACCACTTTTGTACACCTTCTCTTTTGTGTGGAAAACAGTGAGAGGGAGCTCTCTTGTACTGCATGCCCCAATTCTACTCAGATTCTTTTTTCCACTCATCCCGAGAAAATGCTACTCTTCCACGTCCGAAATACAAACTACCAGCCTTCACAACCAGCATATGACCTGGCTCGCAGAGCTCAGAAATCTGGGGACCATAGCAGCCCATACAAAACACTTGTCCAAAGTTTCCTGATCCACATCTGTAGACCTATGTCAATCTATATTATGGTAAGCAACTCCATCGCAATACATTCCTCAATGTTAAAAAGCTATCCTGATGGCCATTTTTCCTTTACAAAGTATTTAAAGAATACAAGCCAGGTATATTTCTGTATATGCCATAGACTGTTTCATTTAAAAGAGCCACAAAAATCTATTATTTCATGGGCTACAAAACCATCTCCATCAAATCTCAAAGTGGGAAGCTTAGTAGTATTATTTTTATCTTGTAATATTTCATCTGGATAAATGTTCATTGTGTTCCATAACCTATAAATTCTCATGACAGGTATTAGATAATTACGTAAAAACGTAAGAGATAGGACAAGTTACAAAACTTCCAAAAATTTTAGCTTATGAGGCAGGAAGTAAAGGAAATACTAAGAAAATAGTTACTTGCCCTAATATAAGCTCCCACCCAGCTCTTTCGCCTAAAGAACATTTGTTGATAGGTCAAATTCCTAGGCCAAAGCTAGAAATCAATCTGAAACTAAAATCAAGACAATAGCAGGCTCCAGACTCTTTGGTCACTGAGTCATAGCTATCCAAAAACATGACAAAGTTTCCTTCATAAATATATAAATGTAATTTTGCCAATTCTAATGCCGTCCTCAAAACTAAAAATACAAATATCTCAAGAATAATAAAAGCACTGAAATAAAAATGTTTACAATCCAGTTACAAGAGTTAAAATGCAATTGATTTAACTAATTTCCAGTCACGAGTAAAGCTGTATACCAAGCCAGTCTTTCACTTATAAACAAAAATTAGGCCACAGACATTTCTCAAAAAATTAAAGGACACACTGAAAAACATCTACAAATTTCCTAAGAAGCAGGAGTGATATGTTCTACTCTAACAATTGAAGTCTCTTCCCTTACTGTATAGATGAAATAATCTCATTATTTAAGCCTCTAATTGCTTTTTAAAAGGCAACTTGAATGAAATACAAGAAACACTCTAAAAAGTTACAGGGAGAAATAACCAGGAGCAGACAGTCCTTATACTAGACCTTCCACTCTAAATCCAGCATTTCATGCTGAACCCTATTCCCAGACTGCTCGTCTCTAAAACATGATTTTGTGCCATTTTCCCACATAAATGTCTTTCAGTGGCTTCCTATTGTTCAATCAGTTCAAGCCTCTGTCTGCTTTTCATACATTCCAAAATAAAGCTCCATGACAGATAATCAGCCTTATTTCTAATTACTCTCAAACAGAACTTCTTTAAAAACAAAATGAAAATGTACTTTACGGCTTATACAAAGTTCTTCTACATTTTTACTATATATAAGTTATAACAGAGATAAATAGTTATAGATAATTTAAATTTTAATTAATCTTTATAACTTTGAGGTACTATTCATCCTGCTTTATAGATGAAAAACAGAAAAGCTCAGAAAAGTTGATATTTCAAACCACATGGTCAGAGGCACAATTCAAATGGTTATTTTACTCCAAATCTCCTGGGAAGCCCTTGACAAACTGGTCTTGTTCTCATTTCCACCTCCATGCATCACTGGCTCCCTTCCTTTCTACTAATCCAGATCTTCGCAAATCTTACGGACCATCAGCTTACATTTTACCTCTTCCAAGAAATTTCCCCAGACCAGCAAAGCTTTCGATCTTACCTCTTGGCATGAATGTGTTCTTTGCTGCATGTACTACACTGCGTGTGTGTGTGTATGGTGTGTGTGGTATGTGCGCATGTGTGTCCACGTGTGTCATATGGTAATATACCATTATAATCTGAGGACATTATATTTCCATGATTAAATTGAGAACCCCTTGTCCTTTACTGCTTTTAAAACCCCTACATTTGCTACTTTAATTAAACATATCACAGGTGTGTTCGTAAGTATTTGGGTACTGGTTCAAATGCTTCCTTATCTTTTAATAGGAAAGAAAAGATGTACTTACAGCCTAACCAGATTAGTAAGTCCTCGAAATATGTCTGCATTCAGACATCCTATTCGGTTGTTCGTCAGATCCCTAAGGAGAAGGGAGGAAAAAGTGTCTTCAATCAGTTCTCCTGGTTGGTGAAGGTCTCATACATGCAATATTCAAGAACAGCAAGCAGATTATCGTACAACACCTGACTTCCCAGCATCTTTGAGATATTTACCTACCTCAAGTGAGATAAGGATAGCGCTGACAGAGAAGATGATGCTTGCTTTCCCTCAACTTCTGGCGCACAAAGACTAAATGCTCTTTAATTAGAATGCCCTCTATATTTCAAGCATTTACTCGTGGCAAAATTACTCAAGATAAAACTGGAGTAGTAAAAATGAGACTCGATCTATCTTGCTGTCTGCAATACAATTCCTTAAAAGACCTACACAGTTAATTACACTGGGCAGTTGGAGAACTGAGCCCAATCTCAGTCAGCAAGTAACAGATAATAAACAACAGGGCAAATTATCACAATGATGGAACGTTTATTTCCTCAAGAACATCTGAAACATATTCCTTTCTGCCTTCATTCCTTAAATACTCACTAGTTTTGACTGTAAGGAAAAATCAACCGAGTTAGCTTTTTCTTTATAGATCTATCGTTCAGTCTCTGAGCCAAATTACTTTGGTAATATCTATGTTATGGCCCAATTACTTTTTCAGTCACTTCTAATTTCTATTTCCTACCAAATGTTACTTTTGGAATATTTTTTCTTCTCCTCAGTGAAACTTTTCCCCTTTTACCTATATTGAAGCTTTAGTTAATATTTTATTCTATCTTTATTCACTTATTTTGTATTACACCAAGGACAATGAATGCAATTTTATTATTTTTACATTTAATCAGAGACCTGCACTGGTTTAAAAGTAAAAACTTCATGTTGGGAGATAACAATTGACAATTTCTGTAACTTTCAGCTGGGATGGCATGACTTTCAGCATTGTTCATCAGTGGACTTAGTAAATAAACCCTATGCAAGAAACCCCTAAAACACTGAATCTTAATTTTTATTATTTGTTAGATGTGGAATAATTCATGACACCTTGAATTTCAGTAAGAGAAGTAGAACAAGCTCTCTAAACCACACTTTCAAAAATATTTTTATCATATTTTCTTCAATATCCATATAATTCTCTGTCATGGAGAAGTACACATTCTTTGAGTTAGTCTCTAAAAAAGCGATTTGTACCACCCATTTCTAAACTAAAGCTGTTGGATTCCAAATGGTGCACTTAGTGTTGGCAGAAGATGTATTAGTCTGAATAGAAATGATTAAGAACATAGCATTTGAATCAGGAAGCTACTCGTTTAGTTTTTCCCTTGGATATTTCAAAAAGCTACCCAAGATGGTTATTTTAGGTGTGACACTGACTGGATTGAGGGATGCCTGGATGGCTGGTGAAGCATTGTTTCTGGGTATGTCTGAGAGGGTGTTTCCAGGGGAGACTGGCGTGTGTGTCAGTGGACTGAGAGAGAAAGACCTGCCTCAACGTGGGTGGGCACCACTGAACTGGCTGGGGGCCCAGTTGGGACAAACAGGCAAAGGAGAAGGATTCTGTCTGCTGTCTCTCTCTCTTCTAGAGCAGGATGCCTTTTCTCCTCCTGCCCTTGGACATCAGATGCCACATTCTTTGGGTTTTAGACCATGGGACTTGTCCCTGTGGGCTTCCAGCGGCTCTTGGGCCTTCAGTCTCAGACTGGGGGCTGCACCGTTGGCTTCCCTGGTTCTGAGGCTTCTGGACTTGGACTGAGCCATGCTACGGGCTTCTCTGCTCCTCTAGCTTGCAGATGGCCTATCATGGGCCTTCTCTCTGTCTATGATCATACATCCAATTCCCCCACATAAATCTCCTCTCATAGGGCCGGGTGTGGTGGCTTGTGGCTTATGCCTGTAATCCTAGCATTCTGGGAGGCCAAGGTGGGAGGATCACTCAAGGTTGGGAGTTCGAAACCAGCCTGAGCAAGAGTGAGACCCTGTCTCTACTAAAAATAGAAATTAGTTGGACAACTGAAAATATATAGAAAAAATTAGCCGGGCATGGTGGCACATGCCTGTAATCCCAGCTACTAGGGAGGCTGAAGCAGAAGGATTGCTTGAGCCCAGGAGTTTTAGGTTGCTGTGAGCTAGGCTGACGCCACAGCACTCTAGCCCGGGCAACAGAGTGAGTCTCTGTCTCAAAAAACTAAATAAACAAATAAATCCCTTCTCATAGATCCCACCAGTTTACTCTCTAGAGAACCCTGAGTACTACACGACCTTAGGCAATCTCGGTGTTCACTGATTTCATAGCTCTGTCTTCTCTCTCTCGTGGCAACTTTTGATAAAAGAATCTTAAGCAATAAAAACCTTTATCTGTGCTTGTTGTTCTGAAGCTCCTAAGCATTTAATCATGTGGGACATTTTTTTTTTTAATTCTAGCTGATTTTCCTTTTATTTCTGAGTTTTACTGTTGAAGAAAATTAGGCATCATCTTGTAAATTGTTGCTTAAACAAGCATATCTGGGCTCTATTTATTCTCTTGTCTCAGTTCTCAGCTTTAAATGGTGTAATTACCACTGATTCTCTGGGAAACAATTTCATTATAGCTATACCTACTTAGAATGGTATTTAGATATTGATAATGGGTTTTTATTTGGATTGAGAATTGGCTTAAATTTGTTGATAAAGCAAAAGAGAAACTGATAGGTCTGGGTTTCACCTACCTCTGATAGTTTATTCTTCAGAAAGCCACTTAGTCTTCCTGACCCAAATTATCTATAAACTGAAGGCAAAGGCATGGTACAATCATAAAAATACTTTACGTGTGGCTGTTGAGTGAGAGGCACGGTTGAAATGAATGATTTAAGGCCCCATAAGAAAACGTGTCTGTATCTATAAGCAACTAGCAAACATTACTCCTGCCAAATATCTTTATATACTATTGAGTTTACATATAGGACTCATTCAGCTTACAAGTTGTGTACCGTAAGTTAATTACAAGTCATCTGTTTGGAATTAAGAATGTGTTTTCTAGTGGGAAGAATATTATAAATGGCAATTACCTTCCTAGGGAAGAACACAAGAGACTACTTAATGTGTAATGCAATGAAAAACTGCTAAGGCGATGCCTGGTACAATATCAGTAATTAAATTAAATGCTACGAAGCAAGAATTTTTTTTTTTTTTATTCATTTTGGATGGCAGTACTTGAGAAATTATCTACTGAAAGATAAAGAACTAGATGGAGAATCTAAGATACTCTGCAGTATCTAAAACATCCTGATGAAACTGCTTTATATTAACAGTCAAGTTTCCTTTAACCTTTATCTTAACATAGAGATATTATCAGCATTAATCTTTTTATTACTCAAGAGCTGTGAATACAGTGGGGTGTGGAACACAGAGGGAGGGAGTAAGAAGTAGTCCTGACAGTATGACGTCACACTCCTCCCCTTGAAGAAAAGAAAGGTTGGAGGAAACACTATTCTAGAATTTCTCAAATGTTAGCATGAGAAGCACTGGGAGGCATGGTTAAAACAAAGAGCCTTAGGCCCTAGCCCCAGAGTTTCTGATAGGGTAGGTATAGCCCTACACTTGTTCTTCCTACTTGAGGACTCATGTTCCTAGGCGTGGGTACAAACCAACTCCAGCATGGACAGAGGCACAAAGAAAGTGACTCACTGTTACAAATCAAGCTTACCTGCTGCTGCTCCGCACTTCCTAATGACTCTGTTTCTGGAGGTGCAGCCTGTTTATGGTCACACTCCATTACCCCTAATTGCATCTGCTTAGCTGAGTCCTGAGAACTTCCAAGACTCTATAGCTATTGCTTCATCTCTCTGTGACTGGATTCTGATTCTACGTCCAAGCTTTCGGTTGGTGTATGTGATCCCGCTAGACCGCACGACCCCCAGGGGGTTCCTGATTTACCTTTGTATCTCTGGACTCTGGCTCATTGTTGGGTGCACAGGATGGACTTGATAAATTTTTGTTGAACTGAACTGATGCCAACCTCCGCCTTATCTCTCTGATGATCCTGCTGTACCTGGCTGATACTACTTTTACTGAACTCTGAACCCAGCTTGCTCCACTGCAATGCCGCTGCCTAATGCCCACCCACCTCCAACTCTTGTCATCCCCACCTAGAACTCCAATCTCCATTACCACCTACCTCGTACCCGGCAGTTTTTCTGACCTGTTTCATCATAAAGCATTAACTAGAAAATAATAAAGTACAGACTGAGTGGAAAAGAAGAAAACTGACTAGTAGCAAGATCTTCTCCAGATGTCATTGAACTTCTAATAAGTATAGTCAAAGAATGATAAACACAGTGAACCACCTCACCCCCAAGAAAAACTAGGGTAATAAAATCCTCTACTACAGACTCTGATTAAAATTTTAAATAATTTTATAAGATGTGGACAAACCCCTTTAACTCCTACTATTTATAATCTTACATTAATAGAATTCCAACCCTTAAGACTGGCCAAGAGAAAGAAATGAGAGAATTACAGATGATAAATTTTAGAGGAAAGATAATTTTACCTGCAAAAGTAATAATTAAAACATCTACAAAAAGAGCATGACCAATTCATACAATTGGATCTGACAACAAGAAGGAATAGATTTTGAATGACAAAATGATAGATACAAGACAAAAAGTATTAGGATGGATGGCCGGGCGCGGAGGCTCAAGCCTGTAATCCTAGCACTCTGGGAGGCCAAGGCGGGCGGATTGCTCAAGGTCAGGAGTTCGAAACCAGCCTGAGCAAGAGCAAGACCCCGTCTCTACTAAAACATAGAAAGAAATTAATTGGACAACTAAAAAAACTATAGAAAAAATTAGCCGAGCATGGTGGCGCATGCCTGTAGTCCCAGCTACTTGGGAGGCTGAGGCAGAAGGATCACTTGAGCCCAGGAGTTTGAGGTCGCTGTGAGCTACTCTGACGCCATGACACTCACTCTAGCCCAGGAAACAGAATGAGATTCTGTCTCAAAAAAAAAAAAAGTATTAGGATGGAAAGTCAGTGTCAACATTGAAGTCACGGCATGGTTAAACTAAAAGCAACCATACCCAGTTTTATTACACAGATGCAATGGAAAACCAGCAAGACATTAAAAATACCCATGTATCTTGTAAGAAAAACAAAAAAAAGAAAGAGAGAAAACCTACAGAAATAAATAAGAACCCCCAGAAATAAGAGACAGGGACAGCCAAAAGGACGACTCCCAGGAGGATGAAAGCATGGAGCTAGGCTCCCTCGCTATCTTCTGTCCCTGGTCTCTCTGCACTTAAGGGCTTTCTCCTTATTGCCATCAGGAATATTCCAAAACACAAATCTGATCATGTTGACTCCATATTCAAAAAGTTCTAGTACTCTCTTACTATCTAAAGAATAGATTCAAAATTTTTGACATAGCAGGTCTTTAAAAGCCTCGTCCCTGACCAGCCTTCTCTCCCAATATTCTTTTCCCCCTTCACTTTCTGTTCAGATCAAAGAACTAAATTACTGTCCCAAGAGATACGCTCCTGCACACCTATGCCCACTCTGCTTGGAAGGCCTTTTCTGCTATTCTTCAATACAAATTCATCCCTTAGGAGCAAGTTCAAATCTAAACGCTGGTAGCTCTCACGGCAGGCTGTCCCTTCTCAGCTGGTCCCTCCTTTCCCTGGCAGATTGTTATTATTATTATCATTAACCAGGTACAGCATGTGTGCACATGTTAGGATGTATTTTATTAACAGCTGAACGGTAGCAGAACGTGCTATGTTGGCATAAGGATTATTTTGAGTGGAAGGTCATTGGAAAGAAGCAGATACAAGAAAAATTCTCTGCCCTCCACTATTTGCCTAAAAGCACGACACAAATTTAGAGGTGTCCCTCTTCCCCTCTGAACCAGGAGAGGACTTTAGGCTCTTACCAGCCTGGAGACAGCACCCAAGGAATCTACATAAGCATAACTAATGAGACTGTCTCTACCATTAGTTTCTCATGCATTTGCCTTCCCACGATTTGCTGCACCTAGAGAATCAAGGTCCTTTTCCTTTGTCTTGTCACTTCTCTACAACTGTCTTGTTCCTTATTAAAAATGCTATAAGGTTGGAATTCTAAGCCACCTCTTTGAGAGAGTTACTCTTTTGAGAGTTTTCTTGAGTATAAAATATAACTGGCACAAGAATAGACACCTAGACCAATGGATCAAAAGACAGAACCCAGATATAAAGCCATCATCATATTGCCATCTGTCTTAGACAAAGCAGACATTTATCCTTATTAAATAAATGGTGCTGGGAAAATTGGAAAGCCACATGTAAAAGACTGAAACAGGATCCACACCTCTCACCACTCACAAAAATCAACTCATGATGGATAACAGACTTAAGCCTAAGGCATGAAACTACAAGAATTCTAGAAGAAAAGGTTGGAAAAACTCTTATAGATAGCAGCCTAGGAAAAGAATTTATAAGGAAGACCACAAAGGTAATCCCAGCAACAACAAAAATAAATGGGACCTGATCAAATCAAAAAGCTTCTGCACAGCCAAGGAAGCAATCAGTAGAGCGAATAGACAACCAACAGACTGGGAGAAAACACGTGCATGCTATATATCTGACAAAGGGCTAATAACCAGAATCTACAAAGAACTCAAGCAAATTAGCAAGAAAAAAATCAAACAACCCCATTAAAAAGTGGGCAAAGACATGAACAGAAGCTTTTCAAAAGAAGACACACTAATGGCCAACAAACATATGAAAAAATGCTCAACATCTCTAATCATCCAGGAAAGGCACATCAAAATCACAATGAAATATCACCTAATTCCAGCGAGAATGGCTTTTATCAAAAAGTCCCAAAACAACAAATGCTGGTATGAACGCAGAGAGAAAGGAACATTTATATACTGTTCATGGGACTGCAAACTAGTACAACCTCTATAGATAGTAGTATGGAGATACCTCAAAGAACTAGAAGTAGAACTACCGTTTGATCCAGCAATTCCACTACTGGGTATTTACCCAAAGGAAAAAAAGACATTTTAGAAAAAAGACATCTGCACTTGCATGTTTATGGTAACACAATTCACAATCACAAAGATGTAGAAACAATCCAAGTGCCCATCAATACACAAGTGGATTAATAAAATAGGGTATATGTATACCATGGAGTACTACTCAGCCATTAAAAAATGGTGAACTAATGCCTTTTCTAAATCATTGTTTTAAGTGAAGTTTTGCAAGAATGGAAAAACAACACAACATGTACTCACTATTAAATTGGAACTGATAGAGCAACACTCATGTGCACAGATGGTAGTAAAATTCAACAGAAATCAAGCAGGTGGGAGGGGGGATGAGGGGAATGGGTGAATTCACACCTAATGGGTACAGTGCACATGATCTTGGTGATGGACACACTTATAACCTTGACTCAATCTGTACAAAAGCAATTCATGTAACCAAAATGTTTGTACCCCATAACATTCTGAAATAATATGTATATATATAATAATAATAAACTTCTGTTTGTTTTTCTCTTATTAATCTGTCTTTTGTTACGGAGGTCCAAGGTGAGAAGTTAGAAGAGTAGAGGGAAAATTATTTTTCCTCCCAGATACTATCTATTAATATCCCCCCAAGATTCTATGAGATCTTCCAAAGAAGTCAGAGAGTAACAAGTAGCAAGTGTTCAGTGAATGTTTAGAAGGAATAAAGGATGGTGTGACAGTCCTCATGACTTGCGGGCAGAGTCACTTCTCCAATGCGAGCCTGCTCACACAGCAATGAAACTGTAAAAAGAGCTTAATGAGGAGGGTAGAGGAGTTTTTCAACTATAGAAGTAATAAAAACTGGTCTTTAGGTTTTGAAATAATACATGGATAAAATATACATGAATATAATAGGACTTCAAATCATTAATTTAAAAAAGGTGCCTTAATTTATATGGCATCTATAACATATACAGTTTGAATGGATTCATAACTTGAAAATCATCTACAGATTATGTTAGCTGGCAAAGCTGATATGGTAATGATTTTATTAGCATAAGAAGGACACAGCCATCTATCACCAAACAAATCAAATTACTGTGCAAATTAACCATCTTCTAAGCTACTTATATTAAATACTGTCTCTGTTTCCCTATCAGGGAAGAAATAATTCTCTAAAAATTATTATACATATATTTTTTATCATGTTAACATAAGTTAACAACTTCTCATAAAAGGAACAGTTCAAACTCATAAGCAGTTAATTCAAACACTTACAATCTTTTCAGCGATGACAGTCCCCAAAAGGCACCTGGATCTATACTACTAATAAGATTGTTTCGGAGGTCCCTGTTAAATATAAAATAAAATGAAAGTTATTCACGTATCAACACTGTAACAAATATTTAGGCACACTATACTTACCTGCTATACAAAAAAAGAAACAGTACCATAATGGGAAGAAACTGAAGCCAAAAAGGTAAAGCCAAAATCACCCTAACAGTAAGTGGCAGAGCCAGAATTCAAATTTGGAAAATCTGGTTCCAAAGCCTTTTGCTTCAGTCACTATAAGAATAAAAGTGTATGTCATAAAAGATACATGGGTCTTAATATTACTCTTCAAAGTTAGCACTAAACTACAATCTTATACGTTATTTCTACAATTTCTTCCTTCGTGTGCCATACTTTGGATACCAAAGTAAATCAGTGAGTATATTTGTGACAAGCACCATTAAACTGAATGTTTTTTAAACTATCTTCAAAAATATACACTCTAAAACTCATGTCGTTTGGTTTTTCATATTTTTCCCTCCCTCCCCTTCTATGATCAGGTTTTATATAAAGTGAAGATATAAAATAAATATGTTATAATCACAATCTATAGCTGGAAGCAAAGATGCACAAGCCCCACACCTCGTGGCATCTGAGAGCAGTCACCATGTACACTCCCCTCTTCTCCGGCATGCTGACACGTCCATGCCAAGACACAACCACTGGGGGGCGGCAGTGAGTATCACAGCCACATCCCTCTACCCAGGTGATTCTGGATGCCAGGCTTAGGCTATAGCTCTCCTCCCAGTCCCTGGGCTCAGCTGGCGACGCTGCAGTCGCCCCACACAAGTGTTTGGCTAGACCACTCAGCGAGGGGACAGTCAGATACAGTCTATTTCCCTGGACCACACTCCTGCCAATAGCTGGCCCAAACTTCAGCTTTGCCGGACACCCTCTGACGGGCCTGTTTGTCAGGGCTCACTTATAACCCCATCTGCTGAAGTCAGAGTGTCCTCTGGTCATCCCTCTGAGAGCCTGATGCCAGCTGGTGAACAGAAACTCTCTCCCGCTTTCCTTCTCCTGAAAATCTTTACGTAGCAAAGGCAAACTTGCTCCTTCCTCAGACCACCTCCGAGGTTCCAGCGCACTCTTCATCCTTACACCTGGCTTACGGATGCATACACCAAGGCAAAACGACACAGACATGCACAGGAACACTCCAGGGCAAGGCAAGTTGGCAGGGGCTTCCTGGCTTCCTTAGTCTCTTACTTTAATTGAGATTTTAAAGGTCTTCCCAGAACCACTGGCACACCTGTTAGCCTAACACTGAGGTGACCTGTATCTGGGATCTTTAATAACAATTGCTCCATCCTCACCTTTCCAGCCTATCCCCAGGCAGTCTAAATTAGAGAAAAATCCTCAGCTTGCCTTCTCAAATCCCTCTGACTCAGAAAGCATAGCGTGTCCCTTCTCTACCTGTGCTTCAGAAAAGGACTACGAGAAAGTCTTCTGCAACGAGCCCAGACCTACATGTTTTCTTCCAACCAATTAGAGGCACATTTAATTTTACTGTCCTGCCAGCTAATCAAAACTAACTGCCCCATGGCCTGACTCATAACACATGATTTTTTTTCTAACGGCCTATTCTACAGCAAAAGTTACAACACTGGAGTTGGTTTCTGGACAGGTTTCCTGGAAATTTCACAAAAACATCTGATGAGGTTGGGCCTATGCTCACCCGCAGTGGTGGTCCTTCATTTACTGTGAGCCCAGCATTCTTGACGTGTCATTGACACTGTGGCTTCCCATATCATCAATGCCGTTTGATACACAGGGATAGAGATTGATTAGAAATTCTCAAGAATGCTGCTCTGTAAGTGCAATCCTGAGAGCACCATGGCCTCCAACAAATTCTTTCCTGCCTTTCTTTTGTTTCATTCCCATTCCAACATACAAACGTCCTTCAGTAGCTAGGGTTAGGGTTATAATTCCATGGCCTGCCCCCAATTAGAGCCAGATCTTTCTAATCAAACTGAACCCTTCTCACCACCAGCCCCTGTACATCATGATGCTTTTTAAAAAAGGAAAAAATGATGAAACATAAGTTTAAAATCTATGCTCTGATTATCGTCACTAAATTAGTAGTTCATTGATTAGAGTTCAAATACCTTTATATTCCACAAGTCGAAGCAGCTTTGTCAATGCTGGTAGCTACCCGAACTTTTTGATATTTTGCACCCTAGCCACTAAGACATTTTCTAAATAAAGTAACTGAAAACTCTGAAAAAGGCCAGGAAGCTTCACCAAATACATTCAGATGGTCATAAAACATCTTGGAAGATACTCAAGTAAACTCACAAATCCTACCCTTCTCTCTGGACTTCCAATCAGCTTTTAAGTTTTCCTCTTAGCTGGGAGTAAAAAGACTGTCCTTAATGTAGCAATTTCAACAGAAAGAGGAAAATCACACAGAGAATAAGTTCCCTGCTGTGAATGCCACAGCCCTAGCATCCTTTATCCCCAAGTACCTTCCTCAGGGCCCAAATGGCCAATGCAGCACACAATGACAGGTGGCAGTGCTCACGCTTGGGTCCTTCTGCATGCATCCCTCCCCGTGCAGGCTTTCTCTTGGTCACCTCCTGAGAGTCAATCCACTGAGGTCCAAGGTGAAGGATGTGAATGGCCCTGGGAGGAGCCCTCTCACCCAATGAGGGAAGGAAGTAAGAGAACACTCCAGCTTCTCCAGGCTGGGGTTCTGAGGTGTGCTCCTCACTAGCTCCCAGCAGTCCCCAGTGTCTGCTGCCTACAGCAGAAACTGCCTGTCACTGTCAGGCTCCAACTACCAGAGCTTCCAGGACACCTCCCAAACAAATCACCTGAACTGAAACTTCCTCTCAGCATCTGCTTCTGGGAAAACACAGGTTAAGATCTATTAGCCTGGTAAAGCAAATCTGCCAGTACCCAGGCCAAGTATCAACCTCCAGTGCAGAGACCAAAGGAAACTCTGTCCACTACATTTGGAGGGCAAATAGCAGAAAGAGACAGACCAGAAGCCAATTCAAAATTCAAAATTTCTAGGGTGGGTGGAGGTGAGAAAAGGTAGCAACTATCAAAGATCCCCAAATGTAGCAATAATAATATTTGCTATCAATTATTTAATGTTTAAATTTTCATGTTTTTTGTTTTTGTTTTTGTTTTTTGCAGCCTCTCACCCTTGCTTTGAGGGAAAGCATCCCTACTTCTCCATATGGTACAGACAGTGCCTCCAAATTCCCAACACCACCCCTCTAGGTGTGGCACTTCATCAACCTAGCCCAGATTTTTCAAACACCCTGGCCTTAGTAATTGGCATGACTATATGACCCTGGTCTAATTAAATCTAGGGGACCCAGGGAATAGATGTTTCCACTTGTTTGAATAGAGATCAAGATGTGAGCCTGGAATATTAGTGGCCTTCTAACTACAATCTGATAAAGTCCACAGACAGGAAAAGAGAATAAATGGTAAGCCCTGGATCCAGCCAAGCCTGAAATCTACCTCTGACTCTGGGCTCCTCAGTTACACAAACCACTAAATCCAGATAGTTGGTGTCTATCACTTATTATCCCATTGAGACGTCACAATCACCCTAGAAGGTAGCATCATTGTTTCAGATGAGGAAACTCATGTGCAATAGGATTACAAAATTTGGTCAAGGCCAGGCACGGTGGTTCACACCTGTAATCCTAGCACTTTGAGAGGCTGAGGTAGGAGGATTGCTTGAGGCCAGGAGTTCAAGATCAGCCTGAGCAAGAGCAAGATCCCATCTCTACAGAAAAATAGAAAAATTAGCTGGGCGTGGTGGTGCACACCTGTAGTCCCAGCTACTCAGGAGGCTGAGACAGGAGGCTCCCCTGAGCCCAGGAGTTTGAGGTTGCAGTCAGTTATCGTGACACTCCAGCCTGGGAGACAGAGCAAGACCCTGTCTCAAAAAATAAAATAAAAAAGATATTTGGCTTAAGTTCTTGATGTTAACAAGTGGCCAAGATTTAAGCGTATCTTTCTGAACAACACAGTGGAGATTTACTTAAAGGATCCAAGCAAATTATAGCTAAAGCAATAGGAAGAGAAGGAGAGAAAACCTGCCAAAAAGTTGACCATGATCAAAACAAGGTGCTACAGGTAATATTCTTTCCATTTCTCCATATGTCTAAAAAACTAAGTCTATAAAAATTATTACACGTGGTATTACCCGGCCTTCCACTAGGTCTCAAAGTCACCACTTCTCTTTCCCTTCCTGGTCATCACCCTAGCCCCGTCACAGACCACACAGTTCTCACTTGTGTCTAACTCTCCATTTAGAGTGATCTTTCTAAACATAAACCCGATCACTTTCCTGGTGTGGTTAAAACTTTGAAAAGCCCTACAGCCTCCTCAGAAGAAAGTGCAACTCTTTAAAGTCACTGACAGGCTACCTGTGGTCCTGGACCTCCCCATCCTCCTTACTGCAACTCTCACTTCCCATCTGCCCGACACCTTCCCCCCTTCCCTTAACACTCACGCATTCACTCTCATCTAGTCCTGTTCTGAGATGCTTCTAGAAAGAGTCATCGTCTCTCAGCTCTAGACCTCTGCACGTGGGTTTCGCTGTCCTGAACACACATCTCAATCTCCCCAACCTCCCATCCTCGCCCCCATCCTTCCTCTCTTGCGTGGCAAACTCCTACTCCTTCTTTAGGCTTTGGATTAAACACCATTGTTTCCTCCAGAAAAACACCTCTGGACAACAGCTCCCCTGTTCCTTCCCTGTCACATCTCCCATCACCCTGTGCTCTGCCTGCTTAACTGTCTACACCGAGAGACCACAAGCTCTACAAGAGCAGGGTCTGCTCTGTTCAGTGAGAGGGAGACACTCGATGTGTAGTGGGTGGATGAATGGATAAACAGATGAAAAAAGATACCAAAGGCTGAGACACAGAATTCCATAAACTAACCTTGACTATAAATTTTCAGTGCATGATGGCTGCCTGCAAATTCATCAGGATATTCATAAGGTCAGATAACGTAGAGACCACTACGTCTCATTCATAATCATTTAAATTTCTCAGTAAGAGAAAGGTAGAGAGTCGCAATGTCTGTAATTGACCTTCAAATAATTCAGCGTATGTGCAGGCATGTTCCAATGTAGAGAAAAAAATGATGGCATATTGTTAACACTTACTGACTTGTTGAATCTGGGTAAGTAAAGAGGTGATATGGAAGATTATGGCATTGTTCTCTCAATTCTTCTCTATGTTTGAAAACCGTCATAATAAAATTTATTTTTTGTCCCCAGTGTTTTAAGTCCTAGGAAACACAATTAATCATTAGGCCCAATGTATTAGTTCATACCTTTCTCTTCCCAACTCCCCAGCTGACTCCAACCTTACACCTTAAAGAGATGATTTTATGAAAAAATACAATCCATATGTTTTTACTTGTTTTGCATAAGCTAAAAATCTCTGCAAACAGAAATATATAATGTCAGTTCCAGTTTTTTAAAACATAAGTTTCCCTTTTCAGATTTTAAACAGCATCTATTAATACAACAGGAAGTGATTTAATGAAAACAGTACATAAATTTCTAGTCAATGATGAACTGCATGTGTTCCTACAAAATACCTCTCATGAATAACTGAGCACTGTAATATGATTTAAAGATGCACTTTTTTTAAATAATGAAAAATTCTTGACATATTATGTAATATTTAATAATAGCCATATTAATCAGGCACTGCCAAAAGGTATTTATAGTCCGATTCTCTCATTTAACATCGCCTTCTCCCCCCACCAACCTACAGCGTCCCTAGTAAACATGAGTCTAACTTTAGGATGTATGGCTAAACCTGAATACATTGGATCATTAAATCATAAATGAAAAAAAGCAAAAGAATTGCTTAAACAAAATTAAAGGAATATTTTAACAGTTCTTGGTAAAAGAACTAACTCCTTTAGGAAAGACCACAAAGTGTATCAGATGAGATGCCTTTAGCTGCAAGTGTAAGAGCCCTCAACTCTAAATGGCTTCAACAGCCAAGAAAATAATTCTCTGGCATTACAGGAAATCAAGAAGTAGGGCAGTCTTTGTGGTTGGTTCCATCCCTGTCTCTGATCCACCATCCTCAGAATGTAACTATGCTTCAGGATTGAGCTGCAGTCACAACATGCTGTGCCAGGTCCGGAAATCACCTTTGAGCACAAAGTCATGAAAAACAACAGAGACTTTCTTCTTGTATATCTCCTTAGGAGCCAGGAAATCTTTCTCCAGCACCCACAGCAGGCTGCCCCTTGTCTCTTATTGGCTAGGACAGACTCTGTCAATAGCCAGAAAGAGATGTTGAATTACTTCGGCGGCCTGGGCCCATCATTTGGGGTGGGATTAACATTGAGGAGTCAAACACATTGACCAGTAGGCAACCCTAGTGTCAACAGTTAGTGTATATGGGAGGCATGTCACTAAATACTGATAACTAAATATATAACACAACATAAAATGACAACACTATAAAATAAAGATGGAGGTAGAAGGAGGAAGGAAGGCAGGCTACAGACAGGTGGATGGATGAATGCATGGACAAGAGATTAAGTCTCACTTCTAAAAACAGTATAAAAAGTCTAAGAAATACATCTACCAAAAAACTGAGAGGAAAATTTACATGGTATAAATTTTAGACAATTCCATCTTTTAATAATAATGTATTTTAGCAACTAGACCAAGAGAGATAACTATTATGCAAGTTTAGCAGTTTAATAGGATAGGTCTATTGTAGCAAGGGTCCAAAACATTAATTACCTGGAAAAAAACAAATAAAAAGATGCTTTGGCTGCCATGGCAGCGGGGTCTATGTACTCTTCCTGTAAGTGTCTGCTCACCTCCCTCTGGTCTGTGCCCTCCCCACCTTCCTCCTCCTCAGGGAGGCTTTGCTTGGCTTTGCTCCATGGCACTTACCACAATCCAACACCATCTATACTTTCCTTAATTATTTTATTTATTGTCTATTTCCTCAATCACTAGGCTGTAAACTACATGAGAGCAGAGACTGTAAGTCACAAGTTTTCTGCACTTGAATAAAGGCCCCCACACAGTAATGCTCAATCACCATTTGCTAAATGAATGAATCCTCCCCCTGTTTATCAGATCAGCAACATCTGATGCTTGGCCCACACCTACCTCTCCTCTCCTCTCACACTAGATTTTCTCCTAGACAATCTCACCACCACGGCTATAATTTGGAGGCTCTAGACTCAAATTTGTATCTCTTGCCCAAACGTACCACTCCTCTGAGTTCCTGATTGCACATCTAGCTATTAACTCAATGTCTACATTTGGAAGTCTCCAGCAATCTCAAAAGTCAATATATCCCAAGTTCAACAAGGAATGAAAAAAAAAAAACTGCAATTTGTGCCTTAACAAGCCTTCCAGGTGATTCTGATGCCCAAACTTTGATAACCACTGATCTAGGCTGGAACACTGGTCTCTAATCAGAGAGTGCAAGCCTTAAATTACCTTAGACCTGAAATGACTCCCTCCTTCCACCCCATACCAACCCATCACCCAGCATGAGCAGGGTTTTATCCCATTCCCCCCACAGACAAACTCGCAATACACACACAGTGCTGGCACTCCCAGCCTTAGTATCTTGCTATACATTTTCTTTATCCACAATACTTAGAATATGCTGTAAATCTGCTTACTCTATTTATTCTGTTTCTCCCTGTTAGAATATAAGCTCCATGAATCCCAAGCCTAGAACAGTGTGGATACTTAGTATTTGTTAAATCAATTTAAAATAGCTACACGGAAAACACTCATTAACACTTGAGGCAATATTTGTACCAAATCCTGATATTCGGCCAATTACCTTTTTATGGTTTTAATTAGTACGATTCAATAAATCTACATCAGTTACCCACCGCATACACTTTCAAAAGAAAGCAAAATGATCTTCAAAAGATGGACCAAAAGTAGAAAACTAGCTTCCAGGATGCCATAAGGATCTAGTTACTTTGTCCTAAAAATAAAAACTTCAAATCCAAGCTCCCAAATTTAAAGAAAAACTCAAATCTAAATATTCCTATGAAAATAAAAACACACGTGCACTGTTACTTTCCTATGGGGCAAGATCAAAAACAAATGATGGAAAACAAGAAAACTCCCAAATAAAAACCAAGCATTCAGAAGAACAAGCTGGCAATCCTAAACAAAAAGGATCTATTTCTAGATGAAGTTTTTGAGGGTGTGTGTACCAGGACTGTTTTACTCTGTCAAACACTTACTATATCCAGAGAGAGAGACAGAATCCTTTTATGAAGTCTATTCTTTAACTCCAAAGAACTGCCAGGGATGGCATGGTGTTCAGATTCCCTCAATCTCTGGAGCATGTTTGCTAGTTCAACCCAGCCAGCCCTTACTATTCTACTCCATTCTGCCTACCCTACTAAACCCTAACCCTATTCTACAAGGCTTGGCTCCCGTAATTTTAACGCCACAGCTCTGAAGTTTTGACCCCGTTTGAGTAATTCCTTGTTCTACCAACTGTCATTTAGACGATATCCTATTCTGCTGTATTTTCAAGTTGTTTGGTTCATCTGTTCTCATTTGCAGGGGTCTCTAACTAGCCAAATCTGGACTATAAACACTTTATTTGGCTGGTTCTGTCTCCTCAGTGGAATTCTCCCACACAGGGATGTAAATGCAAGTGGCCTTACTTGGGCGGTGATCCCAGGATGCACCAGTAGGAAAGCGGGGAAGTGAGACAAGAAAGAAGTAAACACAAGGTGTGCTGCTGAAGAGGTTACCACTGCGGTAACAGAGACCCAGTTCCCTAGGGACTCTGGAGAACAGAGGGCAGCCCCACCTCGAGCTGAAGCAGTTGGGGTAGTTGTCCACCATCTATGATCAGCTGTTGGTTGAGGGTTGCTGGGGGCGGGTGGAGTAGTTGGGTTGGCTTCCACTCCAGCACTGGGGCCAAGAAAGCTCTCAGGCTTCCACATGGAAGTGTTAGGGAGAGATTCACAGGAATGGTGAGTGTTGAAGTAACAAAAGCAGCGAGCACCAGCTGGTCTCATCCCCACAAAAGAAGGACCTGTCAGTGTGATGCTTCCTCTTTGAATCTCTGCCCCTCTCTCCTGCCCTCTCAGGGCCAGAACAGCAAGAGCCCAGTCCTTTTGTCCCATTTTTTCCTTTCTGAAAGGAAGGGCTGCTCTCTCACAAGACAGTGAGGGAGGCAGGCCCACCTGGGCACACACGGCTTCCCTCATGCTGCAGTAGTGAGGCCAAGACTCAGGTCAGGACCTTGAAGTGTCCATAGAAAATGCTGAGCTTAGGGTCTGCACAGGTAAACATGTTCTCCAACAAAGGAGGCCCAGCTGAAGTCCTCACTAACTGAATAGTCTTTCACCAAAGTTCCCTGTCTACCTACCTACCTACCTTTCTATCTATCTATCTAAATGTGTCTATCTACCTACCTACCTATCTAAATGTGGTCCCACAAAGGGAAGAGGTGGTATTCTGGGATTCAGGTATAAACAGCCTCTGACTAAAAACAATCACATCACCTTAATACCACCCAAATGGCAAATTCATTTGTTGCTAACATGTATAGAGATTTATTATCAACCAATGGCTGCAAATAAGGTCAAAGACAAGGGAAATTCAAAAACAAATGTAAAAAGAGTAGTAATTCACAATACAGCATAGAACATTAACCATGCTGTCTACACTTTTTATGGTGTACATGAACAACATCAATCCTAGGTGCCAAAAATAAAATGTATTTCTAAACACAACAGATGTTTTTTTATAACCTAGGAGTGCCTGTCATCCTTCCTTTTAGAAAGGGAAGACCACACTGATCCCTTCAATTATCAACTAAGCACCTACCAAATGCCTGACAGTATGCTATATGCTAAAGATATCTGTCAACTCAATGACTTTTCTTTGCAAGGAACAGAAAACATAATGGGAATTACTGCCTCCACAATCCTAACAGTCCCAGGGCAGTCACACTTCAGCAAGTCCTCCCCAGCTTGCCTCTGTTTACATAGGGGTCCCCAGCCCACCCTCAGAGAGTCGGCTCTGGCCCAAGCCTAGAGCAGGATGGCTTCTGTACCAGAGGTACAACCATCTTTTCCAGTGACAGGAAATTACTTTCCCCAAAGCCCCAAGCACGTCTCAAGTCAATCCAATTGGGTCAAATGCCCATTCCCAAACCAGTGACAATCTGTATATGAAGGACTGTCCTTAGCCTAGTCTGACCTGGAACTAAGGGTGCTGCCAGCAGCCTTCTCTGAAGCACATGAACTATGTGCAACAAAACAGGAATATTTTAATGAAACCAGCAAAAAAAAAAATCTTAGAATTAAATACTACTGTACCAAAAATGCTTTAAAATATTTGTGTGTGTGTTTCTGTATACATACACACTTATGCATATGTATATCTATCTGTATACACATGTAAATATGAATGGATGTGCTTTTTATGTACATGTGTGTATGTAAGTACATATATAACCTAACTTAAAGACATCGTATCTAAATGAAAAGAAAAGAACTCTAGATGGTATATGCTTAAATATTAAATAACACATCAGTAACCTAAGCAATGAAGTCCTGTAGGAGCTCGATCGCAGGACAAGGCCCAGGGTGAAACGGTCAGGGAGCAACCATGTAGAGAAGCAGAGAAAGTGATGCAGAGAGAAGTAAGAAAAATGAGGACATTTTTTGCCTACCTTATGTATTTTGAAATTTTATCCCAAATGCTTGAGTACTAGGGGGACTTAAAACATTAAATATCCACTGCAAATTAAATATCCATTGTCTAAAATTCCCTAAAGCAAAAAAATGAGTGCTACTTATAGTACCCCAGATCATAAGCAAAACTAGACCTAATTGCCCAGCAAAAACATATATATATATATATACACACATATATATATCTCACATTAAAAGATGTCAGAATAAAATATCAAATTTGATCCAAAAGTTTTTTCCTCTTGACATGTTTTTTTTTATAAATTCACTTTACTTTCTTATAAGGCAGACACATTTCATGATAGAGGAAGTCCAAAACACCATCTATGCTTTAAGCCAGTGGTCAGCAAACCATGGGCCATGATTTATTTTTTAAATAAACTTTTATTGGAAGACTCCACATCAATTCATTTATTATGCCTCAGTACTGTCTTATGCAATACTTACTGACTTAGTATCAATGGCTGCTTTCACACTTTAGAGTTGAGTCACTGTAACCAGCTATGGACCATGTGGCCCACAAAACCTAAATTGCTATCTGGTCCTATATGGAATTTAGGTAATTACTTGTGTTTTAATTCAATTCTTGAAATTTTTCATAATAGAATGTCAGAAAAACTCAATTTTAGTTTTGAATACCTGGGAGTTTATTAATAGGTTTACAATGAAAATGTATTAAATAAAATAAGAGATAATAATGACAGAATACTCACAATCTTTCAAGGAGACTTAAGCCAGAAAATGAGCCATTCTTCAGCTCGGATATCTTATTGTTACTCAGAATCCTAAAAATGACAGAAAAAAATATATATAAGTTGCCTAATATACACCATCAATATCAAAGTAATTCAGCTCATTATGTTTAAACCTATGAGGAATTCTAAGATATCACTTCTTATCCAGAAGTTTTGAGATGGTTGACAAAAAGGGAGCATCTTCCCTTTTCTTTTTGAAACCACCTACTTAAAATAGCTCATCCATGTATCTCGTCACATTGTAAATCATTTCTGTCACAGTTAACCAAAAACTTTAAAATAAAAACGGAGAAAAGTCAACAGATAATAGCTCTAAGTTCAAAATAAGCATAAGGAGTGCTTTGTAGATTTATATAATTAATCAACTTATGTAAGTTGAATACTTATTTTAAAACTGGAAACAATGTAACATTGTTTTATGTTAAAAATGCATTAACATGGGATCTACAAAATACTAACATAAAGAAATAAACTATCTTCTAGATATCATTTCAATAATGTTGAATATTGTTTATAATTTAACTACGTGTATGGAAATATGCTTTTCACATGCATTCCCAGACAGACACAAGTAGCTGAATCATAACATTTTATCTCACATAATAGGAAATTGTTTATTTAAAAATGAACTGAAAACAAAAGTTGATTAAAAGAAGTCATAACCAAGACTACCTCAACAGCAGGACTTGCCTGAGAACAGACTATATATATATACATATATATATATATGTATATATATATATAATCTTGCTTCCTCTCTAAGCTTTGTATAACTTTATGAAGCTTTTGCAGCCTGAATAGCAATGAAAAGTTTCCAGGAATAAGGTGAAAATGCTAAAGTTATGCTAAAGTAGTGATATCAAAGTAAAGTAATTGAGAAAACCAAAGCACAGAAGAGTTAAATAAATGGCCCAAGATTATGCTAGCAAATCACAGAGCCAGACTTTGATCCCGAGCAGTTTCTGCTCCAAATATACACCAAGGTTGGTCATGAGGCATACTGTATAGCATTTTGGGCACAAAATTCTCCATCACACACAGTACTGCATAACTTTCAGGGGCACCCTCCATGGTGGGTGCAGCATGAGTTGGTGCTTCTTGAAACAGAACAACACAACAATTCTGTGTATATACAAACGTTCACCAAGAACACCTCTCAGTCATAAGATTTTAGGTATTCGTTTTCACTTTGTCTCAAAAAAAAAACTTGGATTATTTGTATTAAAACAAAAACAGCCATTTGACATTTGATTTTCTTTTAAGTGGAATAAAAAAAAAAACCCCTGCTCATATAGATTAACATGTCAGAGCCTTTTTTGTAGGATTAGGAAGTCCAAAAATCAAACACACCTGTGTTTGAACCCCAGATGTATGTATTTCACGCTGTGCTGATCTTCAGCAAGTCATGCCACCACTCTACAACAGAGTCCCCTCATTCATAAAATGGGAAGAACAATATCTACCTCATAAACACTAGAAGGAAATTAGAAAAAGCGTGACACATTCAATGAGCATCCATTATATTCCAGATTCTGTTTCCTTGGTTCTAAGACACACACTGTCTGTCATTTTAGTGCTTCTAAAGTGAAGATGTATCTTGTAAAGTATATCATTGGGTAGTATTCTGTCCCTCCCCAAAGGTGTTACAAAAGCATGAATAAGGCTTCAATCATTGGAACCCAGAAAAACATGGTGATCAAAAACATTCCAATTAAAATACAATTCCATGTTCTCTAATCAAAACTGCAAAGGTTTCTAAAAGAAAGGTAGCACAGGCAAACGCAAAATGAGACTCTCACATGACCACAAACGTCACTTTGGATCAAGATTTTAAGCAGCCTAATAGAGCACCTCAAGAGCCTGCAAACTTTGCTATCCTAAACAGGCACCAATCTTTAATCAGCAGTCACCAAATCTAACAAAAAGCATATTCTACTAATTTATGTCAGCATAATTTATAACAGACAAAAATTTGAAACTACCAAAGAGATAGAGGCCAGTTGTAAGGTGAAGAGTTAAACAAATTATGGTACAGCCAAACAACAAAGTTTTATGCATTCAGTAAAAATTATTCTTTCCAATAAGCACCACATGTACTCACCATCAAATTGGTTTTAACTGATCAACACCTAAGTGCACATATAGGAATAACATTCATCGGGACTTGGGCACATGGGAGGCAAGAGGAGGGTATGAGTATACACACACATAATGAGTGCGATCAACACCGTCTGGAGGATGGACACACTTGCAATTCTGACTCGGGGGCGAGGGGAAAGGGCAACATATGTAACCTAAACATTTGTACCCCCATAATATGCAGAAATAAAAAAAATAAAAAATAAATAAAAATCAGAGTGGCCTCTGCTAATGAATAAATAAATTCAAAACTCACATGATTTGATTTAAAGAATTACGAAAAAAATTGAAAAAAAATTGTTCTTTCCAAGAAAACTTGATGGAGAAGAAAATACTTCTAATCAGTTAAAAAGCAAACAAGAAAATTTATGATACTATTAATTGAAAAGAATCTATGCACAGCAAAAAAAGATTGGGAATACATCAAAATGATCACACTATTTTAGTGGTGAGGTTTTTATTCAAGACTCTTTTGTTCTATATAATCTTGCAGCATCTTTTGAAATATCCAGAATAAGACTCTTATATTCCTATTTTTCCTCCTGATGATAAACATAAGAATCTTAATAACTAAGTACAGCTTGAAATTGAGTTAATTTTGGCTGTAATTATATTTTAGAAATGAAAAGAATAAATAATTTATCCTTTGGGATTAAAGAGTCCTTTGTTTATATTTAAAACATGTTTCTACAGAGACCGATGTCAGCAACATTATGGGACTACAAGTAGTGCAAAGGACAATGGCACTGACATTCAGAGTTCAGGGTTTTACTCAAGACCCCGCCAGGAATAAATGTTTCGGTTTGTGACAGTCACTTCACTTTTCTAGAAAGACTTCAATTTTGTCTTTAAGATGGCAAAAAAATAGACTAGAATGATTACCAAGATCCCTTCCAGCTAGTTTTAATTTTCTATAATTATTCATGTCTTAATGAGCAAAGTTGCTGAACTTTGCAGTGACTGAGAATTTATAACCAATAAACCAAAAAAATAAGCAAACAAAAGAAAACTACACAAACTACCAAGCTCAATGACATTAGTGCCCTGTTTCTGAGTAAAGAATGAAACCCAAATATCAAAGTAGCTTGTAAAAAACTGCCAGGGTGGTGACTAAATTACACTCACTGTAATTCAGTAATGCTTCAGCAAAAGGACTGTCATTTGCTCAGTCATAAAAGCTTTAGTACGATAAATGATAGATTTTATTGAGGAAAGTAAAAAGGAAGACATTTCATCACACTTAAAAAGTTATAACTGTAACCTTAAAAATATAGTTTACAACCTCAAGTTAATATATTCAGTCTACATATTACTTGATGTGTTTAAAGATTTTGTGCAAGAAAACAGGATCAGTATGAATAAATCTACTCTGCAGACAGCTTTTATACTCAATTTTAAAATGGAGGACTGTGGAACTAGCAAATGCATAATATCATGTATCATTATAAACCTAAAACCCATCCATAATCAATATTTTTGCTGACATCTTTGAAATTTCAAACTTTCTAGGAGGTAACTAAATAAAAAATATAAAACTTGACCAAAGTTATAAAGCCTATATATGCCCATTTCTGTTCTATACTAACGATGTTAACACCACATGATCTATAGACAATACTTAGGAATGCTACTCTGGGCTCATGCCTCTTGAATTTCAACACAGTAAAGAAGAGTTTGATGTCCACTGCTATCATTTAACACAGAACCAAGTTAGTTCAGTACATCATTTATGCTGGGATATGAAAAAAGGAATAAGACTTCATGAAGACACGTTTTTTAAAAAATCAAAAGTTTATGGAGCAAAAGAAATAAAAATTAAGCAGTATTAGAAGTTTTCAGTTCCTTGCTATTGCAAGTCCCAGAATGGAATGAATCCTTGAAAGCCATTAACAGCACTTGCAACCCTGCATGGCAGAAGGCACAAAATAATTTTCTTTTCTAATTTTCTTTGAAAATTCTTTTCAAAAAGAATTTAAAAATACATTTCGAGAGCATTAAATATTCCAATCAAATGTTAGGAATATAATTCTTGGCATGAACTGTTAGAAGGAAAAACCAGACAAACATCAAGTAGGATTATTGTAGTGGCTTGAATGGCTGTAGTGGGTCAAAAGATATGTCCACTCAGAACCTGCGAATTTGACCAGAATGTGAACCTGTGAATGCGACCTTATTTAGAAAAAGAGTGTTTGCAGATGCAGCTAAGTTAAGGATAAGCAAAGACAAACAGAGAAGACACACAGAGGAAAAGGCCATATGGAAAGGAAGGCAGAGATGAGCCTCAGAAAGAGACAAAAAGGAAAACGGAAGGAAGGCAGATTTATAAGCCATAATAACTAAGGATTTTCCAGAACTAAGGAAAGGAACAAATAGGACTTTTTAAAACATAGCATATTTTTTAATTCTATTTGATTTTTTAAAATCCATAAGCAATGTTCAAAGATAGACAACAAATATTTAAAACTCCTATCAAAGGCAAAGGATAAATTTTCCGAATATATAAAGAGCTCTTAAGAAACAGCTAAGAAAATAAAATCCCCAAACTGAAAAACTGGCAAACACCCTGAACAGACAGTTCAATGAAAGTAAACACCAATAGACCACAATCATATGAAGGGATGTACAACCTCAGTCATGAGAGAAATATCAAGTAAAAGGACAAGAAGATACCATAAATCAATTACCAGAGTGGGGAACAAATGTGATAATACATTTTATATTCCGAGGGAAACAGCCACTCCTGTTTTGCTACAAATCAGTATAATCACCAGGAAGGCAAAAGTACAAACGCATATATAATATTTGATCCATTAATTCCTCTTCTGGAAATTTATCCTTAAGATATATTTGCATTTGTAAAAAATATATTACATGGTATGTTATATAATTATATATTTATATAACAAAATTATTCATGGCACTATTGTTTGTAAAAGCTAATTGCTGGATATTTAGGTTGGTCCCAGGAATAGTGGATTTTATGGGATTTTGGGGGGGGTCTATCTACAAAATGGGATACCAGAAAGATGGAGGGTGGCAGGTTATAGGGGGGAAGGTCATTAGGCATTCACACAGATCAAGGCATGTACTTACACATTAAAAGTTTCCACTCCTTGACAATTCCGATTTGCTCAAGTAACACAAATTGTACTAACACAAATTGAAACTGTGTTAGATTTTTGTCTATAATAATGTGTGTGTGTGCGTTTATGTGCGGGGTGTGTATGTGTGTTGCTACAACAATATCCATCAAGTACAAGAAAAGTAGACAAGAAAGGTAGAAAACTTGGCTAGGTTTCGAACCACGTGAGTCACTAATTGGCACACATCCTAAACCTTTAGGGCCAGCTGTGATAAGCAACAATCAGGAATGTAGACTCCTCAAAAGTGAATTGTTAGAGCTTTGCTTCATTTATCCCACTAATGAAAACTGGTGACTCCTGATGTTCTTCGAAGTTCTGCTCCAGAGGCCAGCCAAGTGCAACTGGTCACCTGTTTTCTTTAAAGCCTGTTGCCTCTAAGAATGGTCTTTACATTTTTAAATGGGTAAAATAAAGTCAGAAGAATAATATTTCATGACACATAAAAATCAGATGACATTCAAATTTCAATGTCCTTAAATAAAGTTTTGTTCAAACACAATCGTGCCCACTTGTTTACATATTGTCTATGGCTGCAGAGTTGAGCAGTGGCAACAGTCACTCTGGACTATAAAGCCTTAAATATTTACTAACTGACACTTTACAGAAAAAGTCTGACAACTACTGTTTTACCCCGTCCCAGCTTATTCTGTTTTCGGGTAAATGCAAATCAAGTGCTAATCTCTAAATTATGTGGTTCCTAGCAAGTAAGAATAAAAGAGTATCTACTGAATTCTAAAACTCCCCATCAATTTGAATAATACTTATTTTAAAAATATATTAAATTCTGCATGGCATTGGCAATTACATTATTTTGTCATAATTAGTAGTACTTTGTTCACCAATGTGTCTTCCTCTTGACTGGATTCATTCATTCATTCATTTTTGCAGAAAAAAAATTCTGGGTAGTATACTTTCACCCTTGTGTGTCAAAAAATGTTTTGCCATTGCTCTACTCATCTTGTTTTAACACCACTTTCTCGTTACCTGAAATTACTCTTTTTGGGCACTTTTGTATCTACTATGTCTCCCGTGACAAGGTAAAATCCATAAAGTGTAGAGATCTTTTCCAATTTGACCATCACCACATACCCAGGGGGAAAAAAAAAAAAGAACATAATGGTGAACATTTGAGAGATCATATTGTGCGGCCACTTGCCTTTACATATCACTCATTCTTCACAAGAACTCTATGATGTATTAGTAGTTTCTCCAAAACAGTAAAAACTTGCAAGACAAAATAAGTTAGATAACTTGCTCAGGGTCACACTCAGACTAAGTGGCAGAGTTAGGATTCCAACAATGTCTGGCGTAAGTGACAGCTGCAGCCACGGAGGTGCCCTACTCAGCTCTCCTTCCAAAAGCAGCCGTGCTGCAGGAGGGTAGTTAGCTGACAACCTCCAGCTCCAGGTGTCCAATGTTCAAGCAGAGGCCACATGTGCTTCACCAATGACTGAGCAGTGGGGTGACAGAACTCTCCATCTCTGCCCAGAACAGACTCCCCTGTGGGCAATCTCATACCAGAGCTTCCTGCTGGGCTGGCCAATCCTTCCTCCTCATAGCTGCATCGCAGTATGAGGCCTCTCCAACCCAATCAAGCCATCGTCCTGCCTGCCCCTTTCCTTTCATAGGTGCTAGACCTGCATCTCCATCTGAAGGCTTCCCATTGCCTACTTCTGCTTCCTCTCCCTTTATTTTTCACAGTCATTTCCCCCAGTAAATGTCTTGGACTTCTAGCTCCACCCTGGCATGTGTTTCCCAGAAGACCCAACTGACAAGTTGCTCACGACATCTGCTCAATAAATGAATGAAATAAAAACATTACTGGGTTTAAGTTCCTGTGTTCGAAGAGCCTTCCCTAAAGACATAATGATATGGCATCCATAATTTACTGGCATCCAGTGGTACAGATGAAAAGTACAAATCTCAGTCCCATTCTCATTCCTTCTTCTCTCTGAGGTTTATAGACTTTTTTGGGGAGAGGGAGGATTGAAAATTTTACCAGAATATGTCTAGTTTACTTTCTTCTTTTAATATTGCAATAAAAGGGTTCTAAGATACTTTTTCCACATTGTAACTCTTCTGAAATTAGGAACATCTTAAAAATGATACGGCAAGAAATTTCCAGCTCTCAGGAAAAGGAAGAAGTTATACATTTATCAGTAGTTGTCATTGTTGGCACACCCACAAACTGTGGTTGAATTTTAAGTCTGGATGCTTAATTATGGCTTAATGTTTATACATTAAGGTTTCACTATGATGCAGCACTGAAATAAACAGTTGTGTAACAGAAGATTGCATATTCCATGATAGTCAGCATAATTAAAGGCAGAGAAATATTAAATCTCTCAGAATTTAGCATTTAGGAGAGGCTGGAGGGGTTCATTCACGTCTCACAGAGAACTATCACTCAAGCAGCTCACATCTCTGGTAAGCTGCCAGCTAAACTTGTAAGAGAAACAGTTAAACTTCCAGTGACGTGTGATTAAATTAAATCTGGGGGTAAAGGGAGGAAAAGGCTTCTTAAATTAACTGAGTAGACAAATGCAAAACTTTAATTTCTTCATAGACATCCAAATTATGTAATCACAACCAAAGATGCTAAAGAAAATGTCAAGATCACTTTTATTAAAAATGCTATAGAATTATGTTCTATGCAATATACTCTGAAATGATTTCAAATATACTTATCATGTATATCTAAAAAAACAATGGATAAATGGGTAAGATGCTGGTAACAAGAAAATCAGGCAAATTTCAGTAAAAAACATATAAAGGTTCTATCCATTATTCTTACTCTTTTAACATTCATGTAAATTTGAAGTTTTCAAATAAAAAGTATAGGAAGCTTAGTATTAAAATGATACCATGCAGAACATGAATGGTTAAGTGATTCAGAAGAACTTGAAATAGGAAGGTTGGGGGCTGACAGAGGCTCTAAGGAAATAGCATTTCATGGGGTGGGAAAAAGAAATAGACACTTTTAGAGAAACTAGCTCTTAAGAGTAATTAAGTCTCTCTGGCTTCCTTGCTGACAATTTGTTTGGAAACAGGCATCTGAATGTTGATGGCATCTTAGAATCAAAGAATTTTTTCAGGCCGCCTTTTCCTTCTCCAACTGCTCCTTAGCTGGATACTCCATCTCTTAGATCAAACGTCCACACTTCTCAATTCTGCTTCTTAATTCTCATCCTAATCCTTTTGCTTTGAATTTTGGAATAAATCCTCTGCTCAATTTTCCAGACCACTAATTCTCTGAAGTCCTGAGTTGTTTCCATTTTGCACTTCAGCCCATCTCCTGACCCCAAGCCAGAGCTTTTTAACATTACAATCCCATTCTTGACTTCTAAGAACTCCTTTTCTCTGTCTTGCCCACGAACTGATTTTTTCCTTTATCAACTGCTATGCTCTTGTATCTGAGACCATGAATGAGAATTTCCCTGTATTAACTTTTCCCCAGTGCTTCTATGGGACGGATTCGGTGACCTCTCATTCTGTTGATTTCTTTTCAAATGTCTGATGATCCTTCTTGGTTGCCTGCTCATATTTACAAATGTAGGGCTGAACAGATCAGCATCAGTCGCTGCAGAAGGTTTCTTTGGCACATATGAAAATACTGGTGAATGGATAGAGCAAAACTGCCTTTATTACAAGATTCAGAAGTCTCCTATCCTGGGAGGTAGAGACACAAAAGACACCTGGCACCTGCTACAACTTCTCCTTCCTGCTACAGTCACCCACCGTATTTTACCGTGGCGAATCTCTCAGTTTATTTAAAACTAAGCTGAACGGTCTGTTGCAGAGGCAAACTCTACCACCATCCCCTCTGAGCCAAACTCTCTGAGAGCAGAATGGGAGCAGCTGTTTCAGGGTGATTAATTCCTGGCCGAGGACTCTCATTACCCACTTTTGTTGCCACTCCCTATAGTTTCAATTCTTGGGAATCTTCCAGGATGTTGTTAAGAAAATTCATTTTTCTAGTTATTCCCACCTTCGTCTCTATTGGGTTGTTAAGTTCCTTTGCTACAGAGTTTCACCATCAATCTGATCCCATCTGCTTTATTTATTCCACAAGGTCCTCAATGCTTCTGGGCCACTGAAACATCTTTCTCATTTTTCAGCTCCCTTATGGGTCCATTCATATTTTTATGTTCCATCAAATGTTTTTTTTTCAATAGAACTTTGAAAGGAAAGGTTGAAAAGTAAAGAAACGTGATTCAATGTATATCCATCAGGGTCGTAAAGGGGTCATTCCCTAAAAGTAGAGGTCTCCATCTTCTTTTATATATTCTCTCTGGAAAGCTGGGTTTTCAGGCCCATTTCTTCTCCTTCATGCAGGGAGGCTAATATTTCCCCTTATGAATCTGCAAAAACCTATAAAAAAAAAACCTCAACCACGTTTCACTTAACAGAATTATTACTTTTAGCTTTGGTCAACATGCGTATACCTCACATGTCAACCAAAGCTAAAGTCCCAGGTACCCTGTATGACCCTGAGCACAACCATTTTTTAAGTGCCATAGCCATCTTGGTCCAACAACCCACCACCAAATGCAAAGGAAGGGGGTCAGATGCCAGTAGAGGAAGATGTGTTTTGGGGCCCTGACTGAAGACTCTAAGCAATACTTTGTCTGAGGTCACCTTTCCAGTCTTTGCCCTCCTCCAATAATTATTGAGCATTTTATACCATGACAGAAGACAGAGTCTGAGACCCAAAATCCCTGAATTTGAACTATAACATCAGGCTCTGGCTTCCTGACTTCGGACATGTTCCTTAACCTCTCAGTTACTTCATGTCTCATCTATAAATCAGCCCAGGCCTTTCTAAGAGAAAACACAAGGCTTTTGTGAACATATAGTGAAGGTGTGCCAAAGCACTCAGAGCACACCCTCATGACCACTTCCTAAGATCCAAGCACCTGGACGACGTCACAACAAGAAAATGGTAAAGCTGACATGAGATGTTTTCATTCAGCCGTACATACTGGTTGATTACCAACCAGGCTGGGCTCCTCTGTTGCCTTCTGACAAAGTCAGCAGCATGTGCTCTACCACACCAGTCTCTCCAAACTGTTATACCACTGGGGTTCATGAACATCTCTGTAATTTTATTTTTACTAATATGTTAAAATAAATGAAACTAATTCAAACCCATAACTACACAGATACTATTTAAAATAAATATTTAGAAATGAGTAAAAACAAAATTGAGACAATATTTTATAAACAACAGTACAAGTGGTATCTAATGGCAAAGTCAAGATAATGGCACACACATGCCTGAAGCTGGAAACACTACACCATTTTCACAAACAAGAGAGCCACACAGCAGAATAAGAGTTCAAAGAAATAGCCTCTGAAAGAGCTCCCTAACAAAATGCACTCAGAAAGCACTACCTGCTAAATCAAGCCATTCTAAATTGAATATTTACTCAAATTTATTTAGTTAACCATTTCTCGGATTCATTTCACCAGGAGACTCTCTGGAGTGACAACATTGCAGTGACCTGCCAAACCCACTCTGCAGAAAGCTCAACTACAGCTGCCAGGTGCTTGGGCAGCAAAAGTGCGCCGGGTGGAACCAGAGGTTTGGGTGCCAAGATGTTGGGATGCCTGGATTTGAATCCAGTGCTGCCTCGTGACACTAGTAATATGCTGTCAAGTGATCCTTCCTCTGACCTTCAGTGTCAGAATCCACAAATGGGGATCACAATTGTGCGGATTTGTTCAGAACACGGGTCAGCAAATTCCAGCCCATAAACTGCTTTTATAAACAATGTTTTATTGGGATACAGCCAAACTCACTTGTTTATGAATTGTTTTATGGCTACTTTCACATGTACAGAGTTGATTGTATGGCCTGCACACCTTAAAAAGGTACTACCTGGGCCTTCACAGAAGCAGTTTGCTGGGCACTTCCTGCCTCAATTAACTCAAAATCTTAGTGTGTTGAGATCCAGTATCTTTTAACTCCCCATGTGAGCTTTGCTGGCACCTGCAGCAGCAGTCGCCTTCGGGGCTGGAGCCACACTGAGCTTCCCACTCAGAGATTTACCAGTGCTGCAAGAGCAGGAAGGGGTTAATCCAACCCAGGTGTGAAGAGGGGTCGGGGAGACAGACAAAACTGTGACCTCTGCAGAGTCCCAGAAGGCAGAGAAACACAGGAACGACCCAGAAGTCTGCTTCTAATGATGAAACAGTCAGAGGGGACATAAGATAACACTACAGAAATACAAAGAAGGGGAAGAGGAGTAGGGAGGGAAGGGAGTCAACATAAGAAGATTCCATAACAACATAAAAAATTAAAAACTTGGTGAATACATAATTTGGCATTTAAAATTCAGTAGATAAAATGAAGAAAAAATCACTAAGAAGCAAATCATGAAGAAACCTGAATTTAAAAAGTCAAATTATGTACTCTCCAAATTTTTAATTTTCTACGTTGTTATGGAGTATACACAAAGCATTGGAATCTCTGGGGGAAGAAAAGGAACTCTTTTACAAGAGTAGCAACAATTAAAGAAATAAAAGGAAATGTCCCCACAGAAAGTAGAACAGAGGTTACCAGGGGTTGGCGGCAGGCACGAATGGGGAGATCATTACTTGATGGGTACAGAGTTATGTTGGTCAGATTTTGGGTAAAGATGGTGATGATGGTTACACAACACTGAGACTGTCTTTACTGCCTCTAAACTGTACACTTCCAAATAATTAAAATGATAAATATGTATATTTCACTATAAGAAGAAAGTAATGCATAATAAAAATATGTACATAAGCCAAAAAGAAAAAAGAAATGTCTCTAGTTTGAAGAGTTGTAAAGACTAACTACGTGCCAGGGAAACTGATGAAAAAGATGTGCACCTGGACATATTCTAATAAAATATCTGAACTCCATAATAAACAAAATGATCCTCTAAGTTTCCAAACAGACATGAAAACCTGTGGGTGTTTTTATTACTTCATTTTAATATCTTTTCTATGGATTTGGTGAGTTGGGAGACACTTCGGTACACCTAGTCTGCCTTCTAGAAACCATACACAATATACTTCTACCTTCAACCTCTGCAAGGTTAACAATTATTTAAAATGAGACAGCAAGTCAAAGACATCAACAGGTAACATACTATTATAGAGTCACAATATAATTTATCATCAGACGCTTGAGAATAAAAAGAGTTGCCATTAATAATAACACTAAGACAACAGATTTCAACCCGGGCACATGGTCACCCTTAACTCCTGAAATGGTTCATTAAATAACCTTTCAAGTTTCCAGGCATTTTTATCAAAGACTTGACATTTTAAAATAAAGGTCTATTTTTTCTTATCATTTGGGATTATTTAGCAGTTTCATAACTAAAAAGAAAATAACCTATTTTTCTACTTTGGCATTAAACTGTAAGTTTACATGAGATTACATAGCATTTGGTTGATTGAGAAAAACTAGAGGGTTTTTAATGCCATACTAGATATCTTTCCAAAATGCCTAAAAATGAAAGACTGTTTATTAAATAGCACTTCATCTTATCTTAAGAACATATTAGCTTCATATGAAAAGGGAGTCCATTTTTTAAGATGTCAGTACAGCATAAAGAACACTGGACATTTAATATTTATGAATATAGTAAAAGCCAATTTTTCTGACATTTCAATCAAATGGAGAGTTTCTACCGGGACCATATTGAGTTTCTTCTAGGACTTTAAGTTCTTTTTTTTTTTTCCAGCTGAAATTCTTGATAAACTTATTATTCATTATTTCAGAACTTATTTGAACTATTCTGTGCTGGGAGTGACACCAAGGACACAAAAGCAGACCTTCAAGACTAACGTTACACAGGTGTACCCCCAGCGTTAAGTGCTACAATAGTGATACATAACTAATCCCACAGGAAGACAGAGTTTGAGTGTTGCTGAAAAGTAAGATGATTAGGGGAAACATTTCTGAACTTTGTGGTTAAAAAAATCAGTAGAAATTTAAAGGGCAAAGAAAGAAAAAATCCTTTGAAACAGAGATAACCTTGAAAAGGTCTAGATATATTTTCTATTGACTATGTAATAAATTACCACAAATATAGCTGCATAAATCATATCTGCTTATTAACTCACAGTTCTGTAGGTCAAGATGTCTAGCTACGGAGTGATCAGGTATATATGGCCACAGAGAACCCGGGTATTTGAAAGTGAGTGTGCTCCTGAGTTCATGAACAGTGTAGGATGGGACGAGAAGGTGAACAGGCAGTCAGAGACACACAGGTAAGCAGACCATGGGTGTATAGCTGAAAACATCCAGGAAAAAACCTGGAAAACTATGTAGGCTACATTAGAGAAGCCCTTTCTGCCGGTAGCCGGTGCTCCGAGAGCAAGAGAGCAGTGAGCACAAGGTCCACATAACAATCGTAAACTTTGTTTAAATGCGACGCTGTTAAAATTCACGAGAGGAGCACTAAAACTCTAAAGCAAAGGTCAAGAAACTTTTTCTGTTATGTGCCTGGAAGTAAATATTTTAGGCTTTGCAGGCAAAGAGGCAAGATCCAGGATATTACATAGTTACTTACATAACAAGACAGAAAACAGATATCCACAACTGTTTATTGACAAAACTCAAAACACAGTAATAATTGAGTATAATTTTTTGTAATACTTGGCAAAGATGCTCTCCTCAACCAAGCTTAGTCAGGCTTCTTTGAGATGTCAAGAGGAGGTGACCTCGGGCTTTTGTGTTTCAGCAAGAATCCTGCTAAGTCAGTTTGGAGAGAATCCTCCCACCCTCTATTTCTTATCAAACCCTCATCTCCAATACCCCCCAGGTGATATCCGATCACCCTGGCCTACCTTTAGCAAGAATCCCTCCAAGTCAATTTAGCAACAATCTCCCTACTTTTGATGTCTCCTCTTAGTAATTTTCCACCCAGTGACCCTCCAACCTCTTGGCTATTAACCTCCACTTGTTCTTGTTGTACTTGGAGTTGAACCCGATCTCTCCCCCCTACTGTGACAGTCTTGACACCCATAGCAGTGGTCTTGAACAAAGTCTTCCTTACAGCTTTAACAGCATCAGGGTAATTTTGTCATTAATGCACAGGTGGTCAACACACTTATGAGAAGAATGGACTTCTTTTTGTTGGAGGAGATAACATTTTACTTAACCAGGGTTCCCAGTCATCAAATCAACTGCAAATGTAAAAAGCCATTCCTAGCTCATAGGCAGTTTAAAAAAAAAAAAAAAAGGTGGGGCTGTAGTTTGGTGACCTTTGCCCTTGAGAACTACACCTTGGAGGAAATAAAATTGCTAAGAATCCCTAAGACACAAGTTCCTTCCAACACACTTTTCATGTTACGGCTTTGTAGGACCACAGGAAAATGCATTTGGTGTCTGGGGACGGAAAGCAGGAATGCAGAATTAGCCTCACATGTTAAGGAAGAATGGTTATCCCATCCAGCCCTTTTGTCCCCTCTTACTTCCTTGAGACTAGTTCCATCAAAAAAGGAGCATATTGTCAACAGACAGATCTCAAGCAACAGAAACCTACAGGGTGTGGGTGTGGGGGTGTGGGTGTGGGTGTGTGGGTGTGTGTGCGTGTGTGTGTATGTGTGTACACCCAGCTGGAGCTTTTAAAAATAGTTTCGAACAGTGGTTTCTAAACTTGACTGCAACCAACAGTTTTCCTCAAATAACCATACACACACACACACACACACACACACACACACACAAATTAGATATCATTCATTCATATATTCAATCACAAAGATTTACTGAGTGCCTACTATTTGCCTGATAGCTTTCCAGGTGCTGGGAAAAACAGAGCAAAACAAAAACCAGGCCCTCTGGGAGTTTATACACTAGTCTGTGGCAGGAGACAAAATAAGTAAGCAAAATATGAAATGTGTTAACTAGTGGAAAGTTCTATTGAGACAAATAAATAAACAGCAATCTGGGTGTATTACCCTTTTAAAGAGATGTGGTAAGTGACACTCTCATGGAAAAGATGGCTTCTCTAAATGATTTTTATTATAGCAGCAGTAGGTGTGCACTACAAAGAATTAGAAAACAAAGACAAGCAAAAGTGAGAAAATAAAAGTATTAATATATTCCCATCATCTATAGATGACCATTTTAACACCTTAATAAAGCTTGTCCCCCACACATATTACAAGTGTGTATTTTGTACACAGAAAACAAAATAATACAGTAGATAACACTTTACCAGCTTTTTTTTCCAGCTACGGATCTTCACTTTTCCATTTCAGTATATTTTCATTTCATCTAATACCCAAGCTGTAATCAAGTTTCTCATTATCTCAAAAAGATCCTTGATAATCTGTCCACACCAGTACCTAAGATCACACATGCCTCTTGATTATGTCTCTTGCAACAGAACGGCAAAGTCCAAGCTCTCTTTTTCTGCTGGACAAAAAAATAATGACCCATCTGCGTGGTTCTCTGTGGTGCCGTTTTGCTAGTTCCTCTATATCTCCCTAGTCCCTGCAGACTGGCATCAGATCCAAAGCAGGGGTTTCCAACCTTTTTGTGTCCAGGACTACTTTGGCAGCCTCCTGAAGCATGAGGACCTCTTCTGAGAGGTGGAGCCTCACAATGTATATTAACAGGCCCACCTAGAGGTTTCTGATGGACACTCAAGTTTGAGAACCCCCCAAATAACATATGCTATATCCTACAATAAAGAATACTACTATACCTACTCCCCTAAATAAACTACAAGTTACTATAAATAAACTACTGAGTGAAGTTTAATATTTTTTTAGATCCTGCTGTTGTACCACTAAAGTTATATAGTCAAAATACTAAATTCTATATAAATCTTCTCTGTGTAGGTGTTTCATTTTCATTTCATTTTCAATATAAAAGATTTTTTATTTATTTTTTAAGTAGATAATATATTTCTCTTATATAAGTCAAAGGTGAAAACTATATAGAAAGGGAACCAACTTATTACAGTAATCCCCTCTAATCTGCAACAGGTATATTCCAAGACCCCCAGTGCATGCCTGAAACCATGGATGGTACCAAACCCTGTATACACTATGTTTTTTCCTATACATACATACCTATGATAAAGTTTAATTATAAATTACTTGGCATACGCTTGTAGTCCCAGCTACTCAGGAGGCTGAGGCAGGAGGGTGGCTTGAGCCCAGGAGTTTGAGGTTGCTGTGAGCTAAGCTGATGCCACAGCACTCTAGCCCAGGCGACAGAGTAAGACTCTGTCTCAGAAAAAAAAAAAAAAAAATGATAAATTATTAAGAGATTAACAACAATAACTAATAGCAAAATAGAATAATTATAATAATATACTGCAATCAAAATTATGTGAGTGTGTTCTCTTTCTCTCCCTCTCTCTCTCAAAAAAATATCTTATTGTCCTGTATTCACCCTTCTTGTGATCTGTCCATCTGGTAACCAAGCCAGCTAGCTACTATATTATCACTGAGAAGTGAAATCAGTATTTTCAACAAGGATAGAGCTTACGATTAAGCATAGAATCTAAATAATTCTACTGGTAAGGAATCTCTCTAGACCTTTTGTAAATTAAGGTGGCTGAGCCACTTTTAAAGGAGGTATTGAAACTATCTCAAACAGTGAAGAAGCCTGTTATGTACAAAAGGCCTCTCTGAGCATAAGACTGTAAACCAAAGAAACAATTAATACAGTTATTAACAGAGTTTCAGGCTTCCAGGGCCATTGGCAAATAATGGCTCATGGACCACGGCCTCCCCATGCCATGCCCCTGACAGATCATTATTCAGTCCTGACACTTTCCTTATAAGCTCACATAGCACTTCCAATAGCTACTCCCAGCTCACTGGGGCAGTCCTTCAAGAAATCTATTTGCCCCACTGGCTCTATGGCAGAAACCACAGTAAAAGAAACTAAGACCCAAATGTACTTTCGTAACTGGTGGGGGAACTGTGATCAGGAAAAGACCTGGCCACTTAGAGTTAGGTGAAGCAGGAAACAACAGAGGGTCAACAGGAAACTGCTATGAAACAGAATCAGCCAGAACACTGGCATTAAAGGATTCCACAATAAATATGTTGTAATACAAAGCCATAAAAAGTGGGGAGGAACATAGGCAAGGAAAGTACTACTGTGGTACAGAATCTGCAGGATGTCCATAACGTCTGGAAATCAAAGAAAAAAAATAGGTGTGCATATGTATAGTCATCAAGGACATCTTCACTATGTAAAAGAAAAAAAAAGTCTATGTTTCTGAAATTTCTCGACACCCTGCAGATTCACCTGGTACTTAGAAATTCGGACATACAGGATGGTTTACTCACGGAGTTGGGGTTTAAAAATCTATATTCCTATAGATGGAAGAGCAGAGGACAGAATAGTGATATGCAAAGGAACAACCAGAGTTCAAATGCTAAAAATGCTCCTCCAGTATTCCGATCTTCAATATAAATCCTGTTAACACAAGGAGAGCACAAGGTCCCAAGGTTGGGATTAGCCCTTTAAAGAGGGCAGGTCTTAGCCTGCAAGTGAGGGGCAATTAGTGGTGAGAAAAGGCAAGCAAAGCACAGGAACCAGGCAGCCCAGACGCTAATTACAAGCGGCCCCAACCACCCACCCCCACCCCAAGAAAACAGCTCCTGCACTTACTATTATAATGCAATGCAATGATGCAATGAATCAGTTCTAATAAAACGACTGGAGCTTCGTTAAATGTGCGTGTAACTTCTGTGACTTTTTAAAACACTTTAGCACTCTCGTCAGATTTGTTTTGGTTTTGTAGGATCTGTAAAAATCACAGAATTTTAGCAGCTATAAAGAGCCCTTAAAGAAAATCTAGTTCAAAACCTCATTTTACTAGTTACCAAAGTGAAGGCCAGAAATGTTGTGATTTGCCAAGGGTCACAATTCCACTTGGTAGCAAAGCTAATGGGAGTCCCCACATCCATCAGTCTCCTGCTATTTCCTCTGTATCCTCCTTTTTGGTCGTCTTTATTAAATAAGGGGTAGGAATGACAGTTCCCTGCTCACCCAGAACAGTAGGTCATGCCTAAAAGAGAACTAGAGTGTTATCAATTCCTCTCACTTTAGGTGGAAACCACCCAAAATGCAATTCCCTTCTCTATAATGTTCTTTTTCCTTGCATCTTTACACAGCAGCTATGTTTGAGATCAGGTCATTTATCATTCCAGGACAAAATTTTCAATCTCAAGAATGTAGATACACAAAGGATTGTATAATAAACAATAAATATTGAATTACAGATCTAAGTATAATTGCCCCTGGTCATTTACACAAACACTTGATGATAGCAAAATGGGAAGTCAAAATTCTTTCCTTCCACAGTTAGTCACTTGGGCATAATAAGTACTAGGTGAAAATTCTGTTACAGGTTGAATATCCCTTATCCGAAATGCTTGGGACCAGAAGTGTTTCGGGTTTCGGATATTGCATTAAACTTATTGGTTGAGCACTCCTAATCCAGAAATCTGAAGTTGCAAATGCTCCAATGAGCAATTCCTGTGAGCATCATGCCAGTGCTCAAAAAGTTTTAGATTTTAGAGCATTTCAGATTTTCAGATTTGAGATGTTTAACCTGTACTTTGTTTTCCCATCAGTCATCCACTTCTAAAGAAACGGTTCAACACAAAAAAAAAAACAAATCTTCTGTATCAACTGTTCTACAAAGGCTTACACCCAACCCTACCACCAAAGAGAGCATTTAAGTTGTCTGTGACTTTTATGGGCGTAACAATAGTTAGAATTACAGGCCTAGAGTCACAGTCTTAGGCCAGAAGCCAGGCCCAGCAACCTACAAAACGTGTAACTTGAGAAGATCAATTTACCTGTCCAGGCTTCAGTTGGCAAGCCTCTCAAATGTGGACAATACCAAGTTCCTAAAGCTGTTTTAATGATTCAGTGAGATGTCGTACATGAAACATTTGGCACAGTACCTAGCACATGATAAATATGCAAATGTTGGTTGTTTTAGAACTTTTAAATCAGTTAAGGACACATATATAAAGTTCTGAAGGTCAAAAAGCTTTATAGACAACTGAGATTTCTCTAGTCTGGTAATTCAAGATAATTACCAAACCAGTTGTAGGAGAAATTCAAACTAGCATTAGAAAGAAACCTCTTCTAAAGTAAAAAACAAAACAAAGCAAAAAAACAGGTTCTTAACCCTGTTGTGATGGCTAATTTTATTTGTCAATGTGACTGGGCTAAGAGATGCCCAGATAGCTGGTAAAACATTATTTCTGGGTGCGTCCGTGAGTGTGTTTCTAGAAGAAATTAGCATTCACATTGGTGAAATGAATAAAATAGAAGGGCCTCCCCAGTGCTGGTGGGCAATGTCCAATCCCACCCAATCTGTTGAGGGCCTGAATAGAGCAAACAGTGGACGGGCAAATTCACTCTTTGCTACAGCTGACACATCCTTCTTCTCCTGCCCTCCAACATCCGTGCTCCAGGTTCTCGGGCTTCAGACCCAGGCGGAGACTTACAACATCTCCCCAAGCCGACTCTCATTCTCAGGCCTTGGAACCTGGACTGAATTGCACCACTGGCTTTCCTACTTCTCCAGGTTGCAGATCATGGGAATTCTTCAGCTCTATAAACACATGAGCCAATTCCTATGATAAATCTTCTCTTTTACCTATCTATCTATTCATTCTATTGGTTCTGTTTTTCTAGAGAATCTCAATATACCTGCACATTAGGTAACACAAGTGGGGTTACATCAAAACCAGAAACAGTGGGTCTATGAAAGTAATTTCATCAGAAGGATACAAAGAAATGTTTTCTGAAATCCTGTTTTCTTGAATGTGAACATTGAGATGAAGCCCAGGATCATTAGTTTGACTTTACTACCTGGCAGCATCCCAACAGAAAAATAAATGCATCACTGGAAAATAAACTCTGGGTCAGCATAAAATAACCATTAAGGCTTACACAGTCCCATAGACCAGTTAAGATAGCACAGAAGTTAAAGAGCAAGAAAGAACCTGGGTGAGCCATGCTATGCTCACCCCCCAAAACTCTTTTTCCAGCCAAAGAGGGAGGCTGTTACTCATTGACCGCAGATCCTGAGGACTCCTCACGTTTTCCTTTCCATTTTAAAGCTGTCATCACTTGCTCTTGCTCTGGATGTACTAAGACTTAATATAGAAGGTCTCCCTAATTTTCCCCTCTCATGTGTACTGCACACAGCAGAAACAGAACAATGTAAAAAGTTTTATAATCACTAAAATGGGAAAAGATGGAAAAACTAACACAAGAAACTGAGAAGATTACAAAACTTAAAAACAGAAAGAAAAAAAAGGTCTTACAAAGTTACTAGTCTGTGGTTGTTGTTAACTTCTTAGCTAAGCTGATGGACAAGTTTTTCAACTTTATCCCTGAAGGAAGAACTCAAATACGTTTTTTTTTCCCCCAACAATGAGCACTGAAAAATTCCAATTCCAATCCTTGTAGAATGGTTCACTAGGGTTCTTTAAGTAGGCAATAATCTCAAGCCGACAATCCCTATTTCTCATAGTTTCAGACTGGATGGCACCCACTCCCAGGAGCCTAACCTCAAAAAGCATGCCACCTCTTAGAGGTACCGCCCTGCCGGGGTCTATCTTGGCAGGGAAACCATGTAGCCAAGCCAGCCAGTTCCTCCTGACACCTCCCCAGCCCAAACCACATGAAGATGAAAGAACGGTTTAATTGGTAAACATAGTTCCCAAAATTCAATAATTAGCATTAGCAATAATTCAATATGCCCATCATGCTAAAGGACCAGAATAAGAAGACACACGGTAGAGAATAAAAAAAGGTTTAATCTAGGCAGACTTCAGCAGGAGCACAGGGCAGAAACTAGACAGCAAGAGGCTGAAACTGAAATAAGAGGTAAGGAAATAAAGATGGTGGAGTCAAGCTACTTTTCAAGAAGCTTACTTGTGATGGAAAGAGAGTGATCACCCCACATGATGCTACAAGGGGGTATTTTTGGGTAGGGGAATCTTTTTTAACAGAGGAAAAAAGGATGTGGTCCTACATGCTGAG
>CAUYRT010016699.1:0-20776 GCA_963574885.1 Lepilemur ruficaudatus
CTCGTAATTACCCCTCCTCCAAGTCTCGTCTATTGCTCCATAACCCAACAACAGGTACAACAGTCAAAGGTAGAAAACAGAAGTTTAAAGACCCCACAGGCTGTGGGTAGCTGTCAGGTTGGCTTATGCTTATCAAGGGGAACAGCCTTGGTGCCAAATAAATTAGGGTTCCCAGCTAGCAGCAGTAGGAGGGAGGTGTTTTCCCTCCTTCCCAGCATCCGGCCAAGGCTCCTTGCTGTAAAGGAGACCAGGCTGTGGAAACATCAGCCTCCAAGAAAGGGATTAACATACTGGAAACCTCAAGTTTATTCTAGTCAAATGAATCCCCTGGATCAAGTTCAGATGGAGGGGAGAGGGGAGGAAGGGGAGGAGGGGAAAAGGACGTTAACAAGACTGGAGGCCACAAAGGCAGAGTAGGGATGGCCTAGCTGTGCTGGCCACTTTCAGCTTTTCGTTCCAGCACTACTCCAAGTTGCCAAACAGGGAAAAGGGGAAGGAGAGGATCGAGAGGACTTGGTGTCACCATGCAGGGAATTGGGAAGACAGTATCTGTCCACGGTCACTGTATCTCACATCAGCAGCTTCCTGGTTCCAAGTCATTAAATCTGAAGAGCCCAGCTGGCCTCCAGCAGGACTCTGTGCCCCATTCCTCCTGCAAACACCTCTGCTCCTCTTGTAAAATGTGCGTGTGCTGCAGAGCTCATGGATCAGGAAGAGGATTTGCAGACAAGACAGGACATATGTGGAATGTCTGCCTGTAGAATTCTCCCCACTAGTCATCTGTCTTCCATAGGGTCTTTAGCCTGTCAATATGTGCATGTTCTAAAACTCTGAGATAACAATAGCTAACTTCCATTCCCCCGTGATATGCTCCAGAAACCCTCCAGAGAAGCCATACCATTTTACAGATCAGGAAACTGAGGCTCACAGAGGTTAGGTACTTGGCCCAAGTTTATCCAGTAAATGAAAGAATCAGGATCCGAACACGAGTGTCAAGTTCAGAGCCCACGAACTGATCACTTGTTTGCTCGCTTGACTGGTTCACAAGAATCTGCCTTATTCCTTCCAGAAATGAGCTATTACAACAAAGAAGCAAAAAACTCAAGGAATCTTCTAAAGTCTGTGCCGTAAAACAGGATAGAGGGAACGACGTAAAAATCAAGGAACTAGGAACAAGCAGTTAACCTAATTCTAGTTCACTAATTTGAGAAATTCCTCAAGTGTCTCTGCTTCAAATTGAATAATTTTCCAATTTCCTCCTTAAGGTAATTTTTTAAACTACTGATTTTTATAGGCTTGAGCATGTGAAAAGCCGACTACTGTATGTCTTTTTAATTAGACCCTTTACATGATAATTAAAATCTCTCTCTGCATCATAGCCATTCTTAAACTCTGCAGTAATGCTCTTCTGGCTGGAAGTTAGCTGACCGTCTGGAAGCAATAAAATATCTTAACCTTAAAATGCAAACTATCAGTTAGAGATACCACAAATTAGACCTACTCCTCGTTGCTTTAATGGGTAAACGTCAGGGCTCTATCTTTCATTCTGTCTAATCAGGAAATTACAGAACCTCACAGTTGGAACAAGGCTATTGAAAGTCAAATAGGCCTTCTTCCCTCATCTTTGCAGAGAAAATCACAACTAGGCCTCCCCTCTCATAGCCCGGCAGCCTATGACATCCCAGAAGGAAATTCCAAGGCTGTTCTTGGAAACTTCTTCCAAAGTTCATTCATTGTTTGGGGCTGGGAACCAAGATTGGCCTTGGAAGTAAAAGGGGAAGAATGAATGTTGGATAGAATCTTGGAAAGGGTCGGAATGCAGGAAGGGGGCTATAAGGAGGAACCAGGAGGAGGATATCTGTCCAGGGGAAGGAGGGTGGATGAAGAAGGAAGCCTTTGATGTGGTACCCAGCAATTCTTACAATGGGTTCAATTCATAATATCCCTTAGACTTTAAGGCAGACCAAATGGAAGTAGGTAGGTAATGGCTGTGGTCATGCATCTGCAGAGGCAAAGGCGTGATCAATATAGTTAGTGGCTCAGAAACGCATGTCAGTTGTGCAGACGGTGGTTATGCCCTTTAAATATAGAACCACTCCCTTTCAGATGTCATACCATTGCAGTCACCTATGGAAATAAACAAAGACCACCCAAATGAGAACAAGCAAAAGCTGTTTATTCCAAGCTTGCAATAGCAAGGGAGTCAGCCACCATCCCTTACATTTGGCAGAGACTCAAAGGAGTGGGACAGCTTTAGAGTGAAAAGCAGGAAGGGTTCAGGTGCGCCCTGATCAAGCTGCCAGCTGGGGAAGCTGGAGAAGACTGACTGGCAGAGGGCATCAGCTGGCTCTGTGGGGCAATGGATAGCACATTGGACTTCTGTTGATGGCTGGAAGAGGAGCATCCTATGCGATTGGTCAGGGGAGCATATTTTGCTTTCTCCAGTTTGTCCTAAGTCGGAAGTGGGGACAAAAATTAGGGAAGCTGGTAGTTATTAATCAAGTCTTGGCAATGTTAGGCCAATTGTTAAAAGATTATCGTTTGGCTTCCCAAACTGCTTACTAGATATAGCAGTCTGACTTCCTGCTAAGTCTGACTTACGGATAGCAGGCTTGATCTTTGGGCTGCTTACTGTAGATGATGGGTTGGTTTTCTTGGGCTAGTTGCTATAGATAGTTCTATTTTTATACGTGATCTGCCCATTGTCCATTTGTGTACTCAGTCTTTCACCCATATTTCAATTCTGTATATCTGTTTCAAATGGCACAAGGCATGAATATTGTTGTTGTTGTCATATGCAAATTGTTCACTTACCATTTACAAGGCAACATAGAATACTGGTTAGGAGCATGGATTTTTGAGGTCAGACTACATGGTTCCAAGTTCAGCTCTACCACTTATTGACTGTGTGATCTTGGGCTAATAGCCTAACCTCTCTGAGCCTCAGTTTCATTGTCAATAGAATAGAAATAAAAATCATACCTATCTCTAGACCTATTTTTATAATTAAATGAGTTATACACGTAAATCACCTAGGCCTTCCACATAGTAAGTACTTTGTATGTACTTATTGTTAGAAACATAAAGAAAAAACAAAAACCCTCCAGCAAGATATAACATCATTCAAAGCCCAAGATTTGCCAGTATACTGGTCTCTAGGAGTTCCCAACGCTATAATACACATTCTTTAAGAAACGTAAAAAAACCATTAAGCATGCAGAAAGATTCAATAGCAAAGTTTAAAATCTATTCTAAGTGGTGTCCCAAAAAGCTACTAATACATAAAAATGCATGTTCTCCCTGTGATGAATCATGTCGGCAATACCCGAGTCTGCAGCTTTTATCCAGAAGCTCATAACGAGCGGCACTTTCCATTCACGTTCTTAGGAAGCGATTGGTTGAACGTGAGCTTCTGGGGACACGCAGAGCCACTTAGCCCTTTTAAAACACGTTTACACTTTTACAATGTGATGCCGTACAACACACCTGCAGAAGCATGTACACATCAAGAAATAGCAGCTGGAGGGCTAAGACAAAGCGGCCACTCGTGCAGCCAATACCCAGATCAGGAAACGGGACGTCAGTGCCCAGAAGCTCCCTCTATGCCCCCTCATCCCGCTATCCCTCTTCCACTATTTAATGGTGTCAAAGATAAACAGTGACAGACATGAGTTAAAGCAGTAAGGACTGTACTAACTATCAGTGATAACTATTGCAGTAGGGAAGAAGGTCGAGCATGAACTAAACTCAACTTTGATTTGCACAGAGGGGACTAGGCGTTTTAAAGGGCAAGTGAGGCTCAGTGGAGTCAGGAAGTGAAGAATTAGAAAGGGCTGGTCCATGTGGATGCTGAGTAGGAGGCTGCATCTGCTAGCTGCAAGAGCAACGTCAGGGCTCCATCCTCCCATAGACACTGGGAGGCACCCTCCTCCCTGATGACTACATTTTTAAAGGAAATGCTGTCAGGTCCTTGAGAAAGACACTCCTGAGTTGTAGGAGATGCATGTACATCTCAAAGGGCCAGAGGAAGGGTTCACAACTGTAAGATCTTTTTAGTAAATGCTTTAAGAAAGTGCAGTCAGGGGCCTAAGGTCAGGTGTTGGCTAGAACAAACAGCAAGTTCATTCAACAGCCTTGAGCTTTCTTAGGCAGGTACTACAAGGGGGGACCCGGGATCATACAAGGGATGCAGTCTTGAGCTGTTAGAAACTATGTTAGTGTTTGTTTAAGCTTTTTTTTTTTTTTAAGACAGACTCTTGATCTGTCGCCAGGGCTAGAGGGCAGTGATGTCATCACAGCTCACAGCAACCTCAAACTCCTGGGCTCAAGCTACTCTTCTCCCTCACCCTCCTGAGTAGCTGGGACTACAGGTATGTGCCACCACGCCTGGCTACTTTTCTATTTTTTGTAGAGACGTGGTTTCACTCTTACTCAGGCTGGTCTTGAACTCCTGGCCTCAAGCGATCCTCCTGCCCCTGCCTCCCAAAGTGCTAGGATTACAGGTGTGAGCCACCACACCCAGCCATGTTTAAGTCTTTTAATGTGGGAGGAGGTGGTGGACAAAATCATTTATGTTGAGAGTCTATAGTCTTTACGGGCCAAGATTGAGGCCTAGTTAAGAGAGGACTCAGAGGAGCCTGGCTAGAGTTTGGTCAAGGAGAGAGTCTTTGTCACTGATGAGCACCGCCTTGCTTTTTTCTTGTAGCTTCGCCACCTAACCGTGCACGCCGAATCATTCTGTTTCTGGATTTCCTATTGTTTGACTTCGTACAAATGGAATCACATGTTATGCCTTCCTTGTGCTGGGCATCTTTCAACACTGTTTGTGAGGTTCGTTTGAATGGTTGTATGTGGCACTGGTTTGTTAATTTTGTTACTGCAAAGTATTCTACTGCATGAATATGTCACAATTATTTATCTATGAACTTGAATTGTCTCATTTTAAGACCATTATGCTGCTATGAATGTCTTTTAATGCATGTATCATATTTCTTTTAGGTATATCCCCTAGCAGTGGAATTACTGGGTCACAGGGTAGGCATATGTTTAACTTTAATAGAAACAGCCAAAGGGTGTTGTAAAAATTTAAACTCCCACTAGCAATATATGAGAGTTCTAATTACTCCACATTGTTGCCGACCATTAGCATTGTCCGTGCTTTTTGTTTGCTTTTAACTACTCAGATGGATGTAAAGGGTTATTGAACAGTGGTTTTAGTTTGCATTTCTCTGATGATTAATGAAATTAGTGCCTGTTTCTTGGTCATTTGGTTATCTTCTTTTGCAAAGTGACTGTCTATATTTTATGTCCATAGTTCTGTTGGTTATTTCTTATTGGTTTGTAAGAGTTTTTATATAGCCTGGTTATTACTGCTTTATTGGTGACATACATTGTATTAGTAATGCTGTCAAGAATGCAAGTCCTTCAGCATGCATAAGGGTGCATTTACATAGGGTGGAATTTTTAGGAGTAAATTTTTGGTCACAGAATATGTGTGTCTTTAACTCTAATAAATAAAATATAAAGTATTTTCCAAAGTGGCTTTAACAATTTACCCCACCACAACTGGTATGTGAGAATTCCCCTCGCTCCACATCTTGGCCAACAAACTTGTTACCATCAGCATTTTAAATTTTAGTCATGTTGACAGAATGCGTAGAGGCATAACTTTGTGGTTTTAACTTGCATTTTCATGATTACTAATGAGATTTAATACCTTTTTATATGATTATTGCATATTTTAAAATGCTCTCTTTTGAGGTACTTATTCAAGTCTTCTGCCCAGTTTTATTTTTTGTTTTCTATCTCATTTTTATTGATTTGTAGAAGTCATTTATGTATTTTTTTAACAATCCCTTTGTTGGTTCTTTTATACATGCATATATGGTTTTATGTCAATAGAATTTAGGGTGTACAAGTGGTTTTTTGTTACATGGATGAATTGTATAGTGGCGAAGGCTGGGCTTTGAGTGTACCTGTCACCCAAATGGTATACACTGTACCCAATAGGTAATTTTTCATCCCCCACCCCCCTCCCACTCTGCCCTCTTCTAATTCTCCAATGTCCAATATACCATTCAGTATCACCATGTGTACCCACGGCTTAGCTTCCGCACAGGACATGTGCCCTTTGTTGGCTCTATGGATCACAAATACCTTCTTCCACTCTGTTGATTGCCTTTTCGTTCTCTCTCTCTCTCTCTCTCTCTCTTTTTCCTGCATCAGCCTTCCCTGTTGATGGTGTGGTTCAATGACCGGAGTTGAGGTCCCTGCATGGAAGAGAGGGGACAGAGTGACCCTGGTGCCAGTAAAACACATTTGGTCTGTGAGAGACACTCAGAGGCAAGTAGAGTCGGTCTCCCTACCCCGTGGGTTCTGCTTCCGTGTATCCAACCAACCACAGGTGAAAAATAGACAGAAAAAAACAAAACAATAACAAGCAACAAAATAACCATGAAAAATAAATAATACAAACTAAAAAAATGCAGTGCAACTGTTGACATAGCATTTCCATTGCATTAGATATTATAAGTAATCTAGAGATGGTTTAAAGTATATTTGAGGTGTGTTGGTTATATGCAAATAATGCACCATTTGATATAAGGGATTTGAGCATTCTTGGATTTTGGTATCCTCGAGGGTCCTGGAACCTATCACCCGTGGATACTGAATGACAACTGTATGCCAGACTACAATGGAGGCAACCATTAGGCTGATGAACACCCATGGATTTTATCTGCATTTCTGTTGTTTTTTTTTTAAGACAGAGTCTCACTCTGTTGCCTGGGCTAGAGTGAGTGCCACGGCATCATCCTAGCTCACAGCAACCTCAAACTCCTGGACTCAAGCGATCTTCCTGCCTCAGCCTCCTGACTAGCTGGGACTACAGGCATGCACCACCATGCCCGGCTAATTTTTTCTATATGTTTTTAGTTGTCCAGCTAATTTCGTTCTATTTTTAGTATAGAAAGTGTCTCGCTCTTGCTCAGCCTGGTCTTGAACTCCTGAGCTCAAACGATCCCCCTGCCTTGGCCTCCCAGAGTGCTAAGAATACAGGCATGAGCCACCACGGCCAGCCTTATCTGCATTTCTTGAGCAGAGTAATGTGGGCCAGAATGGGACCTTAATGGGGAGCACCAATGGGTAGCCAATTTGGGGATTACCAAATGATTACCAAAACATCTGTACCTGAAGCAAGGTATTCAGAAAGTTATTCTATCCCTTCCTATCTGTGAGTAACATCCTTATTCTTTTAAACTTATTTGCACTAGGAGTTCTCTGATGTCTTCAAAAATATGTTATTTTCTTTATTATTTATTTCTTTATTCTTTATTATTATTTTATTTATCCAGTTATTTTCCAGGCATTGTGGCAGAAAAAATAATCTACCATGACCTTCTATAACATATTGTAACTGCATAGGGATTCATTCTTAACAATTTCAAAGTTTTTTTTTTTTTTTTGCTGCATTTTGTTTCTATTTAAATTTAATTTGAATATCTGTTTTGGTTTCATAGTTTAAGAGGTGTAAGCATAAGGAATTTATGTCTTGTTTAATGTTTGTATATGTTTCAGTAACAAAAAATAATTTGAATCAATGCTAGATGTATGAGAGGTTTTCTTTTTTTCTTTGAAGGAGATTCTTTGCTTAAAACTGAAAAATTGCTGTCTCTCTATTTACTACTCAAACCTGTCATAAAGTTATTTCATTGTGATTTTATAATAACATTGGTGATGGCACCCTGGCAAGTTACTGCGTCTGACTGAGAGCTGAATTCAGATAGCTGAAAAATGAAGCCGCCAAGCTGAGACAATGATGTTTCAGTATATTTCTAGAAGATAATTCTTGGTGAGTTTCAGGCGTGCATAACTCAAAGGTGTTTATAACAGTTGGTGGCAAGAAAGAAATTGTAGGGGGCTGGCAGTCAGTGTATCAGAGGCTGTGTGGGCCCCCAGGTGGAGGCACCTTTTGGCTCTAAAAAATGAGGGTGTCATTACCCAGGTCACTGTACTGTAGAACAGTCCCACCTCTTATCATCAGGGGGTACACAAAGTGGGAGAATTTGGTTCAATATGGACCAAACCCCCTAAGTATTGTGCATGTACTATGAATCCACAAATTCTTACTCAATTTACATGCTCAGGTTGTTGCCTTTTTTATTTCAAAGTTGCTTTTTGATATTGATTTTAATAATTTTAACTTGAAGTGTTTCATTTTAGGCAATTGGAAGGAGCACACAGAAGGCTTTTCCTCGCTACGCCCTCTCAGGATGGAGTTGGATCCCCTGGGTACAAAGAAGTAGGTTGCAGAGCTCAGTTCCCTCTGCTTCCCTCCCTCCAGAACTCCGCTCCCGGCGCCTGTCTTCCCAGGCAGACAGACCCACCTGCACCTTCTAGACCACTCGTCCATTCAGCTGTCCAAGACTGAAGCTTGGGAGCCTCCCTAGACTCCGTTTTTTCTTTCTTTTCAAAATCTTAATCTTAATCTTAATCTTAATCTTTTCAAAATCTTCAAAATGTTTTTGTTACCTGGATACCTTGTAAAAGGCTTAAGGTGGGGCTTTTAGTGTGCCCATCACCAGAATAGCACTCTCTGTACCCGACAGGTAAGTTTTTACCCCTCACCCCCACCCCCCTCTTCCCTTCTTGGTTTCCAATGTCCTTTACATCTCTTTGTGTCTGGTCATGCCCATCATTTAGCTCCCCGTTACTGATATCAGAGAGTACATGTGGGTTTGTGTTTCCATTCCTGAGATACTTCCCTTGACATAATAGTCTCCAGTTCCATCTAAGTTGCTTTAAAAGACATTATTTCATTCCTTTTCTAGCTGAGTAATACTCCATGGTGTGTGTGTGTGTGTGTGTGTGTGTGTGTGTGTGTATCATGTTTCCTTTATCCACTCATGAACTGATGGGCACTTAGGTTGATTCCATAACTTTGCGACCGTGAATCTTTTTTTCCTCACCTGCCCCATCTCCCCCAGCCCCAACATCAAATTCATAACACGTCCTGCCAATTTCATTTCTTAAATCTACTAAATTGGCTTCCTCCTCTCCGTCCATACCAGCGCCATCATCCCTCACCTGGGGAATTGCAGCCACTGTCTAACGACTCTGCTTCCACCTCGGGCCACACCAAGCGACTCTCACACAGCAGCCATCGTGATCTTTCTGGAGACAAAATTGAACACCTCTGGCTCTTGCTTAACGGCCATTGTTAGCTCTTCTTCCCCTTACAGTGAAGTCCAAATGCTGGCGCACGTCCCTCCTGGTCCTTTAGTGTGGGTCCTTTAGGCTGCCTGTCCAGCCTCTCGGATCACCTCACACATTACACCCTGGAGACAAGGGACTGACTTTTCTTGTCACCCCTTGGTTCAGACGTCCTCTCTCCCTGAAATGCCCTACTTCCCTTCCTTCGACTCCTAACCCTGTCTGTCCTTTAAGACTCAGCTTGTGTGACACCCTGCTCGGAAAGTGTTTCCAAATCAGCTTCCACTCACCTTCCACTGCCAAACCCCCTTCTCTGCTCCCGTTATACTCAGAGCATCTCAAGCATTGCACTCAGCAACCTGTGAGATTGCCGCCGACAGAGCATCGGTCTCTTCCACTGAACTGTGAGCTCCCAGGAAGCTAAAGCGACCCTATTCATTTGTGTCCAGCCTCTCTTTCCTTGCCTAGCTCCGTGCTGGCATTCAAGGAGGGCCCCGGTAAGGTAAGCAGCTACCCAAGGTCACTAATCATCAGAATCACAGGGGAGGATTTTTTTTCTTTATTCTATCTTGTAACCAATTTTTATTTTATTAATATATAATCATACTATTTATTAACATTTTTATTTTATTAAAGGGACGTATACATATGCCTTAAAAGTTGAATGGTACTAAAATAAAGCAGCTATTTGCTCCACAACATTTCCACTCTCTTCCCCCAGAAGTGGTTTTTCTGGCAGGTACATGTCCCTGTGATTTTAAATAATGGCTACTGCTTTTATTGAGCTCATCAAGTTTAGATATTATCTGTTCACTTCCCCATGTGATATATTATGATATATACATGTGATGCCTCCTATTACTTGGATGTCGTATCTCCTACATCTATCTTTTGTTTTTCCCATTTCTTTCTTTTTTTTTTTTTTAATCTTTTCACTTTGGCTTCCTCTTCTTTGTCTTTTTGCTCTGCCTTCTGGATGACTTTTTTCACATTGCTCTTCCACGCCTATTGGATTTTCCATTTCTCCTGTCATGCTTTTCATTTCTAAGAGCTCCATATTTGTTCTCGGAATTTTTAAAATTTTCTGTTTCTGTTTCATGGGTGCAATATTTTCCCTTAACCTTTCTAAAAATGTTAATATGAATGGTAGATTGATTTTTAAAATTTTTTTTCTCCCTGTCTGGTTTATATGGCTTCAAAATTGCTTTGGTTTGTTTGTTTGCTGTTCGGGTGTCTATATTTAACGTTAGAGGCTTTCTTCAGATATCCGTTTAGGACTAAGATTTGAGAAATGAGAATCTTGCTGGCAGCTGTCAGCATGTGAATGGGACCTGGTGACTTTGCTTATGGCTCATCTGAGTGATTTATTTGTGGATGATGTTTCTAGTGTCAGTATCTGTAGGTCTTCCTTCTTGAACTGGTCAGATTTGACATAGCATAAATACATTCTGTTAAAATACCCTGTTTGGAGCATAAAATTTGTCTTTAAGCATTTAGGAGAAGAGCTCTGGGAGTTTCAGAATCTAGTGTTCAACATATATTAATAATTATTGAGTCTCACTTCACTGGCTCTGGTTGACCCCCAGAACTCTCCAGAGACTAAATCTCCAATCTTTGGCCAGGATGAAAGAGAAGCAGACAGCTGGGGGCCCGGAATCAGGGGAAGGAAAGCAGGGATCTGACTTCCCAGTTTCTACCCAATCATCTCATTCTAGCCACTGCCTTCACCCTACCCAGAGGTACCACTTCCTCTGCCGCCTCAGGATTCTGCATGCATCTCAGAATAGTGCTCAGCTCTGCCAACTGGTGGCTCAGGATTTAACTTCATTGGGTCTCCTAAGTGGATCACCATACAAATATCTGCTTGTATGTTCCAAAATTTTGTTTCTATCTTCTCTTGTTTCCCCATACTCCTCTCTCTCTCTCTCTCTCTCTCTCTCTCTCTCTCTCTCTCTATATATATATATATATATATATATATACATACATACATATATATATATATATAAAACATCTCTTTTCTATATTGTTAGTGTGATTTAGGGAGGAAATGAAAATAAATGTGCACATTCAACCCTCATTTTGACCCAGGAGTCCAGAAGAGTTCTGCAAAATGCAGTTTCCCAGGCCCCACAGTGTGAAGCCTGTTTGTAGTTCTACAGTGGATCTTGCTGTTCGCTATCTTTTCAGTGCACTCCACGAGCTAATGGTCTTCACTTGGGGACCCAGAGCATCAAACTCCCACTTTGATCATTATGGAATTGGGCTCCTCTTTCCTGGAAACATTCGACCTTTAAATGGAAGAATGTTGGGATAGAAACGCTTTAGATAAGCTTTGGGTTCCTCTACCCTGGATTTGGCAGTTTTAGCCAACACTACGATTTTGTAGCAAACTGTAAATTCTGACACTGATTGGGAGTGTGCTCTTGCAAGGAGAAAGTTCCTTTGCTGTTCTAAGGACTGCATTGGATTCAGATGTGAAAAATCATTTTTAGGACAGATAGGCTTATGCCAGTTTAATTGTGAATTAATTGTTTTTCCCTCAAGCTTTTACTATAATCCAGAAATTTGGGTGGTCAGACTCTCTTCCTACAATTAGAAAAAATGAAATATGTGTGTATGTATTTTACATATACATATATAATATTTATGTTTATATATAAATGCATAAAGCAGCATGTATGTGCCTTTAGGGCAGCACCACTTAATAAGATACAGTTACTGTAGGGCACAGATTCCAAGGACAGCCCTGGGAGCATCCAACACCGTCTCATTTGCCCATGGAAAAAGGCAGAACAGTGGAGAGTGTGAAATTGGGGCTCAGCTACTATCAGAAGCTGGCACAGATGTTGACTCATTGTGTGGCCTTAGGTAAATTATTCAATCTATCTGACCAAGTTTCTTCATATTGAAACAGGGGATAATGGTATCTACCCTGCAAAGTGTTTATCAGGATTTGCATAGTGGGTTTCCATGGTTTCAGTGTGCCAGGAGAACTGGAGAAGCTGCCTCAACTCCGTTTCTCCAACTAAGGGAGACTGTGGGCTTTTAAAGGAGGGACCACGTGCCTTGCAGCAGGTGCATGTTGGGGGCAGGTTATAGGGGCCCGGAGGTGAGTCCTCAGGAAGTCAGCCCCAGGGCCTTCAGAATCTCAGCTCCTTTGTCTTGCAAAAAAGCCACCATTTCTGGGAAACAACTCAAAAGGTCAGGTAGTTAGTTAAGGGAGAGGATTATATAGGGGTCATTGAAATTTGTTCCATGAGGCCCAGTTACAATAGCATATGGAAAGTACTTAAGTACTTGGCACAATAAACTCCAGTGATTAAATGTATTTGTCCCCAGCTTGCCAAAAGAAGGATGGCTGTCGTGCCCAGGAAAGGCAGGAGGGTCTCTCTGTGATACTTGCGTGCGTGCAGCTGCCCAGGCCTCGTACCAGTGCCTGCTCATCAGCCAATGCAGGTATCACAATAGCAGGTCCTTTTACCAGAAGCCATGTCCCAGAGAGGAGAACCACGCCAGACTGCCACCCTCCCGGGGTCCTTTAGCTAAAAACAGATCTACACAAAGAGTGCCCAAAGAAGGGCAAAGGCCAGGCCCTGTGTCCTCCTGTCACTCCTTTCACTGGCCATGGCACCCCCTGCCCCCATCTCAGCAGGGCCACTTCCAGGATGTCCGATTGCTGCCCTGGGTTTGTGCTGGGTCTTCCCAGCCCTTCCTGCCTCTGGGCTCCCAGCCATATTTTCAATATTAGAGCACCTTGTCTGCCTGGTGGTGCTTGCTGCTCTGCTGGAAAGGGCCTCCTCCTCTTCCTGGCCAAGGGCCTGACCATTTGGTCATTCACTCACTCATTCATTCACTTACCCTTGTAGCAGAAGTGAGGGCCTGACAGAGGACAACATGTATTACAAGTTGTCTCTTTAAAGCCTCCCCCACTCTTTTGGGGGATTAAAACCTGCATTTCTGCCAGGAGCCAGTCATCAGAGGGGCAGAGGAGTGTTCTTTATTCTTTGTTTTAAACCACAGCAGATGGCTCAGTGGAACTAGGCAAAGGGTGTGAGGTCATCTTCACCAGAGATAAGGCTGACCAGGACCAACAGCCATAGTTAAATAGCAATAGCCCAAAGCTAAACCCCCCTTTAAAAGCTCTGTACTGCTGCTTAAAAGCAGAACAATGGTTCTTTAAGGCGAGAGTCTGTCATCCTCCTCATTTGCCAGCAAATTAATAAACTTCTCTTTCCTTTTCTTCAAACCACTTGTCCTTGTTCTCCATTTGGCTTTGGGGACAAGTACCAAACTTTCAGTAACACTCTCATTCATTCAACAAACATCTATTAAGCCTCCACTCTGTGTCAGGTACTATGTAGGCACCAGGGAATACATTGGTGAATAAGAGATACATGAGTCCCACCTTGGAGAATATACAACCTGGTGAGTCATTTGCAGTGTACCCTTGGCTTGCTACTTGTCTCTGACTTTTGATATTGCATGTGTTGTTATTTAAAAACAAACAAACAAACAAACAAACATGGCTTGAACTCAGATTTTGTGAATGAATAGATGGATGCAATGGATGGTTCTCGTTTTTTAGTGGAAGTCTTCCAAATCCAGTTTGTATTGTACACTTACAGCAGATCTCAAACCAGATAGATTTCATAATATACAGTAAAAAAGTAGATGACATACTCAAGTTATTCCAATCATATTCAGTTTCCAAAACTAAAAAGAGTATCAGTTTTAAAAATTTAAATCTAAATTAGGCCAGCTGCAGTGGCTCATGGCTGTAATCCCAGCACTTTGGGAGGCCGAGGTGGGAGGATCACTCGAGGCAAGGAGTTCGAGACCAACCTGAGAAACATCACAAGACCCCATCTCTATCAAAAATAAAAAATTAGCTGGGCATAATGACACATACCTATAGTCCCACCTACTCAAGAGGCTGAGGCAGGAGGGTCTTTTGAGCCCAGAAGTTTGAGGTTGCAGTGAGCTGATGAAGCCACTGCACTGCAGCCTGGGCAACAGAGAGAGACCCTGTCTTAAAAAAATCTAAATTAATTTAAACTAAATAAAAGTAGAAATTCGGTTCCTCATTTGTAGTAGCCATATTTCAAGTGCTCAACAGTCACAAGTGGCTAGTGGCCTCCCAATTAAACAGTGTAGTTCTGGAGTTAACCTCTAGCTAAAAAAAACCACAGAAATACAGTAAAGTAACATGACAAGGAAGTCATCAGATAAATTCAGAGTGTAGTGCATTCTATAAGACAGATGGGCTCTTTGGACTCTTTGAAGAAGCATAGCTCTTCAATAAATGGCAGCATCATGAAAAATTAAGAGGCAAAGTAAGTAAAAGAAACTAGAGAGATATCACAACCAAAGGCAATTCATGATACATGATGGGATCCTAAATCAGGGGAAAAAATAAAACTGACATAAATGACATTTATAGGACAGTTAGAGAAATTTGAACTGTACATTAGATGAAATTATAGAATTGTTAATTTTCTTAATTGTGATTACGGTATTGACATTACATAGGGAATTGTCATTATTCTTAGGAAATGCTTGCGCAGGTATTTAAGAGTGAAGTACCGTAATGTCTGGTACTTATTTTATTTTAGATCATTACTTATTACTAGTGCTCAGAAATCATGAAAAGATGTCGTTGGCATAGAAAGTGACAATCAGATAGGGGTGTGGCTGCTTTACATTGAGTGGGCCAAGTAGGTCTCTCTGAGGAGGGCATAGTTGGTTCCAGTCCTTATCCACAAGAAGGAAGCAGCCCTGGAAGATCTAGGCACTGAATCTTCTGGGTAAACAGAACAGCAAAGTTCCTGAAGTGGAAAATAACTTGCCTGTTTGAGAAACTGAGAGCACCGTTCTAGAAGACTGTGGGAGCAGGGAGAGGTGGAGGGGTGGGGTTCCCAGTGAAGGCCTGGCCCACTGCTACAGGACCCAACAGAAGATGGCAGGGGAGGTGGACATTAAGTGCAATGGGGAGTGATTTGGGCAAGGAGGAATAGGTTGATGTATGTCTTTTACCATCACTCAGATGGCTGCATGGAGAATGACCATGAAGAGAACAGAGGAAACAGGGATACTGGTTGGGAGGCTTTGCCCTGGTCCTGGAGAGATGATGGAGGGCTGTGTCAGGATGAAGCAGTGGTGCTGGAGAGAAGTAAATGGACCAGTGCTGTGTCTTGGAGGAAAAGCTAAGGGACTTGCTCATGGAGCAAGTATGGAAGAAAAGAAAACAAAAGGAATCAAGCATGACTTATAGGATTTCACCTAAGCAACAGGGAAGAGTGAGGTGGGGTGGGAGAAGGAATGCATAACTCTCTTCTAGCTATACTAAGTTGATGTGCCTCTTAGACTTTCCTGAGTGCAAATGTGAAGCCAGCAACCAGCCAGCTGTATGAGCAGGGATGTACATTGGGAAGTGGTAAGCATACAGGTTGTATTTAAATCCAAGAGCCAAGAAAAGATCATAATTTATTAGCTATCATCCTATTCATGAACATACTATAAATTGTTTCTGATTTATTAATTATTATGAATAATGATATGATAAATATCTTTGTATATAAAACTTTTATATTTTGGACTATTTCTTTAAGAAAGATAGAAAAGGAATACCTAGGGGAGAAAACATGTATGGATTTTTTAAAAATCATAATTTTAAATAATTTTGGACTTGCAGAAAATTTGCAAAAATAGTACAGAGAGTTCCTATAAACCTTTCATCCAGCTTCCCCTAATGTTAATGTCTTACATAACCATAGGACAATTAACAAAATTTAGGAACTGGTAGAAGACTATTAACTAAACTACAGACTCTATTCAAATTTCACTAGTTTTCTCACTTAGATCTTTATTCCAATCCAGGATTCAATTCAGAGTCACATGGTGTATTTATTTGTCATTTTTTCCATTTCCCCCAACCTGTGGCAATCCTTCAGTCTTTCCTTGTCTTTTCACGACCTTGAGTACTGGTCAGATATTTTTTAGAATATTCCCAAATATGGGTTTGTCTGATGGTTTCTCAGATTGGATTGAGGTTATGCATTTTTCTCAAGAAAATCTCAAAAGTAATGTCATGCCCTTCTCAGTGCATCATATGAGGGGGTTCCTAGGTTGATAAATCTTATTTTTGGTGGCATTAGCCTTGAGCTTTTGGTTAAGGTGATGCCTGGTGTCTGCTGGGCTTCTCCATTGTAAAGTTACTATCTATCTCTTTGTAATTAATATGTATTTGAACAAGCGGTGATTCTTTGAGACTATGCAAATACTCTGTTTCTTCCCAAATTTTTATTTATTTATTTTTATTGTGGTATCTGAAACTCTGTACCCGTTAAACAATGTCCCTTTCTCCCCTTTCCCAGGCCCCTGGTAAACACTGTTCCTCTTTCTGTTTCTATTAATTTGACCACTGGAGACACCTCAGATAAGTGGAATGACACAGTATTTGTCTTTTTGTAACTGGTGATTTCACTTAGCATAGTGTCCTCAGAGTTCACCCATGTTGTAGCATATGACGGGATTTCCTTCTTTTGTTAGGCTAAATAGTATTCCATCGGGTGCATATACCACGTTTGGTTTGTATATAGCACATTTATCCATGGATGATGTTTGGGTCGTTTCTACCTCTTAACTAATGTGAATAGTACTTCTATGAACATGAGTGTACAAGTATCTCTTTGAGACCCTGTTTTCAATTCTTTCACATATATATACCCAGAAGTGGGATTGCTGGATCATAAGATAGTTCTATTTTTATTTTTTTAAGAAAATGTTATACTGTTTTCCACAGCAGTTGCACTATTTTACAATCCCACCAATAGTGCACAAGGGTTCCAATTTCTCCACATCCTTGTCAACACTTACTATTTTCTATTCTGTTTTATTTCAATAGTAGCCATCTTAATGAATATGTGGTGATATCTCATTGTGGTTTTGATTTTCATTTCTCTGATGATTAGTGATGTTGAGCATTTTCATATGCTTGTTGGTCATTTGTATGTCATCTTTGGAGAAATGTCTATAAGAGTCCTTTTAACCATTTTTAAATTGGGTTATTTGACCTTTTTGTTGTTAAGTTTTAAGAGTTCTTTACATACTCTGGGTATTAGCCCCCTACCAGATTTCATTTGAAAATATTTTTCCTATTCCTAGGTTACCTTTTCACTCTATTGATCTATTAAGTATGTCCTTTGGTACACAAAAGTTTCTAAGTTTGGTGTAGTCCCATATGTATTTTTGCTTTCATTCGCCTGTGCTTTTTGTATCATATCCAAGAACTCATTGCCAAGTCCAATGTCATGAACTTTTCCCCCTATGCTTTCTTCTAGAAGTTTTACAGTTTCAGGTCTTACATTTAGGTCTTTAATCCATTTTGAGTTAATTTTTATAGATTGTATAAGGGTCCAAATTCATTATTTTATATGTAGCTATCCAGTTTTCTGAATACCATTTGTTGAGGAGACCATCTTTTCTCCATTGGATGGTCTCGATACCCTTGTCAAAGATCATTTGACCGCATATGCAAGAGTTTATTTCTGGGATTTCTATTCTCCTCCACTGTCCTATATGTCTGTCTGTATGCCATACCACACTGGTTTTGATTACTATAGCTTTGTAATATATTTGTTAATTAGGAAATGTGAATCCTCCAAACTTGTTCTTCTTTTTCAAAATTGTTTTGGATGTTTGGGATCCCTTGAGATTCCATATGAATTTTAAGATGTATTTTTCTATTTCTGCAAAAAATGCCATTGGGATTTTGATAGAGATTGCATTGAATCTGATGATTGCTTTGGGTAGTATGGATATTTTAATAGTAAGTTTTCCAATCCATGTACACAAGATGTCTTTTCATTTATCTGTGTCTTCTTTAATTTCTTTCAGCAAAGTTTTATAATTTTCAGTATATAAGTTGCTCACCTTCTTGGTTAGGTTTATTCCTAAGTATTTTATTTTCTTTGACGCTAGTATGAATGGAACTTTTTTCTTGATTTTCTTTTATTTATTTTTATTTTATAGATGGAGTCTTACTCTGTCACCCAGGCTAGGGTACAGTGGTGTCGTCATAGCTCACTGCAACCTTGAACTACTGGGCTCAAGCAATCCTCCTGCCTCAGCCTCCTGAGTAGCCGGGACTACAGGTGTGTGTTACTGTGCCCTGCTAATTTGTTGCTTTTTGTAGAGATGGGGTCTCGCTTTGTTGCCCAGGCTGGTCTTGAGCTTGTAGGCTCAAGTGATGGCCTTCCAAAGTGCTTGGATGACAAGCATGAGCCACTGTGCCCAGCCTTAATTTCCTTTTTAGAATGTTTATTGTTAATATATAGAAACAAATGATTTAAAATTTTTGAATACTAACTTTTAGCATCTGTTGTTAGAACTTGCTTATGGTAATTATTTCTGTGACGTTTTCCTAATGGTGATTTTCTATTTCCTTCCTCTGAATATGCCTATTAATTGGAATTCTTCTGTAAAGAAGAGCTATCCCTTTGCATCTATTAATTTATTTATTCTATTATAATATTTACAGCCATGTGTCAATGGTGGGGATCCCTTTTGAGAAATGTGTCACTAGACAATTTCGACATCATATGAAAATTATAGAGTGTACTTATACCTAGATTATGTGGTACAGCTACAAACCTATACAATATGTACATCATGTTACTGTACTAAATATTGCAGGCAGTTGTAATATGATAGTAAATACTTATGTCTCTTTACATATCTAAACATGGAAAAGGTAATGTGTTGTACTATGACATTACAATATTACTACAGCTATGATGTCACTAGGTGATAGGAATTTTCCAGCACTATTACAATCTTATAGGACCACTGTCATATATACAGTCCATTGTTGACCATAATGTCCTTATGGGGTACATGACTGTATTTGTATCAATATAGTCTCACTTTCATTTTTTTTTGGGGGGGGTGTTATTTTGTTTTTCACTCTATGTGTTTGAGTCCCAAATATAGTTATTTATTTTGCTACTTGGTTTAGTCTAGCTTTGGCCACTGGGATCTTCTCCAGTGTAGACCCTGCATTTTTTGACATACTCACATTATCTCTTGAAAACTCAATTTCCGGCAACACAATATACTTCTGGTTTACCTTGCATTTTTTCCAACCCCAGCTCTGGAATCATCCACTTATCCAAGTAGTCCTTGTTCCTTAAATTGGGAATGATAATTTAGATACAATGATCTGGATACTAAGATCCTCATTGCTACTAGAGTGTCTTTGCCACTTGGCCCTTTCCATCGGCATAGCTAGAAAATATTATGTATGGATTCTAATCCACACATGCAAAAACCTTTATATTTATTTCTGCATTTTCCTCTCTGCATAAATATTTCAAACCATGCATTCATATTGATACTTGCTATATTATAATCCAAAACCACAGGGTTAATTCTAGTCTTTCTTCTTTCCTTATTTGTAATTTGTTTATCTGACAATGAGAAACCCAGAAGATGTCATCTATGATGTATTTATTCATTTATTCAGTCCAAGTAAACTCAAAATGTAGTTTCAGAATTACCAACTCATACCCCTGGGAGAAACACATTTACTGACTTGAGCACTGTATTTGTGTACAGTTCTTTTTGTTTTCAATCTTGCAGTATCCTGTCAAAATCCCATTTTCCTACTCAGGAGGCTGAAATGAGAGGATCATCGAGCCCAGGAGTCCAAGTCTAGCCTGGGCAACACAGTAAGACCCCGTCTCTAAAAAGCGTAATAAATAAATTCCATTTCCTAAAGTTACTAAGGTTAGTTCTTTCCTCCCACACTCCCTTCAGTGTGGCTAATCATTTACAACACAAACAGGTTCATTTTTTGCTATCTATATTCTGTTTTTGGTCCACCCACCAACATCTTGGTTGATTTTAATTTTTCATTTATTTTGAGCTATACGTAAGACATTACTATGTTTCTAAAACTCAGAACTATGTGTAAGGGATATATACAGCAGAAATGTCACTCCCTTTCTGTCCCTACCATTTCCTACTTCTTCCCACTTCTCATATCCCTCCTCTTCCATAGACAATTTGTTTAGTTTTGGTTTATCCTTTCTGTAATTTTTTTTGGCATCAACGAGCAAGGTATGGATATTTTTAAAGCTCTTTTTACATATTGACAAATTACTTTCCGGAAAGGCTGCTTCAGTTAACACTCCCATGAAGAGAACGTAACAGTTCCTGTTGTACTGTAACCTGAGCGTGATGCATAGTTTATCATTTAAATCTTGGGTAATTTGATAGGAAAAATCAACTTCTTTTCCTCGTTTGCATTTCTCTGACTTCTCTGGGAGTTATGCATATTTCAAATGTTTCTTCGCTAATCGTTTTTCCTCAGTTTCCTTCTTGTTTCTCTGTTCTCGAACTATTTATCTTTTGGAGACTTATGGTGTATCTTACCGATTTTCACAGGCTCTTACACGATAAGGATAATGCTTCATCCCCCATCATTCATTGTACATTCCTTTTGAGTACCTACAAGCCCCCCAAAGAGATGCTAAGATTACCCTTTCAAGCAAAGCAACCCAAA